>MU130477.1:210903-305327 GCA_015039465.1 Phlegmacium glaucopus | reverse complement strand
CGCAACGCACACCGGTAAACCCTGCAGGATAAACGGTCTGAGTTCGGGCAGAGGAAAGAAAGACCTGAAAATAACTTACCTGAGGCACGAATGCTGTGAGACATCCAATTGAGTTGATGATAGCCCCGCTGGCTGTCTCGAAGCCCGGGAAGGATGTCCTCAACCAAGCCCCCCATACGATTATTGCAATGCAAAACAAGCCCAAAGCGATGGCCGAAATAATCTTGGTGAAGAACCAAACCTCCTTTTGCACAGTTGTGAGCTTGAATTTCGTGTCGCCGGACATGGCAACAATGCGGCCCATGATGGTTCTGTCGCCAGTAGCGAATACAACGCCGGTGCACTTTCCCTGAACAACAAAGGTGGATGTGAGAGCGAGGTTGCGGGTTTCCATTGGGTTGTCTGAAGTGGAGATGATCGATCCAGGGACCATGTCGCTTTTTCGAAGATGAGAATAGAGACGAGACGAGAAATATGAAGTAGTCAACGCACCTTTCCCCCGTGAGGAGAGAACGATCGAACCGCAGATCCGAAGAGGCTTCGACAATACGGGTATCGGCAGGGACACGATTACCCTTTAAATTTTGTCAAGTAGAATTCAAAGGCGGAGGGATAGACAGTAGAACGCACGAGTGTTAACACGACTATATCTCCGACTACGATATCTGTAGCAGGGATGGTCTGCCGTTCACCGTTGCGGATAACAGTCGCTTCTTCCGCAATCAAACCTCTGATGGATTTCATAATCCTGGAGGCATGGAAGTCAACCACAGCGTAGAAAGTCGCTGAGACGATGATAACCAGCAGCTAGAAATAATGTACTGGCAAGTGAGTGTTTATACCGTCACAATACGGTCATGGTGTAAACTGACTAGAAGCATTGCTACACCCAGGTTAAATATAGCCGGGTGGGGGTCCCCAAGAGGCCTGTACGAAAGCTATCGGGGAAGAAAGGAAGGGCAAAAGGTGAATGAAGCACAACTGTTCAGGAAAGAGAAGGGACAAGACTTACTAACGTGACAATGAACGCGATCCACATGAGGAAGTTGAACCCACCAAACACATAGTTAAGAGCCTTCTTCCAATATATCGTCTTGGGCGGCGAAATAACATTCTTGCCAAAAGACTTGGTGAGCCGTTCGACAGCGGGAGATTCCAGACCTAGGGTGGGGGAGGTGGAGAACCGCTGATACACCACGGCCACCGGAACAGTGTGCACGTCGATCTGACGGATAACATCTGCTGGGTCCACAGGCGCCTTCGACTTTGGCTTCTCCTCTACGTGAATAGACAGAGTTCGATACCTTTAAAATCAATCAGAAATGAAAGTAAAAGTCATGGAGTGCTTCTTTACTGTATTTGCACATTATGGGATTCCCCACTTTCTATAGGCTTCATCGTCTGTTGGAGAACCATGGAAGGGAGATATTTCGAACTCACGGCAAAAATCGCTCTAAAAGGATGGCGAAAATCGCTCAAACCATATCTCAAATGACAGGATGCGTGTCTATTGCCATTGACGGTGAGATATCTGTACTGCAGTTGGAATATATTATAGGCTGCGTACTTATTGCCATAGGTCGATAACGAGAGGACGTGCAGTTGAACCAGACCGTACAATTTACTCGGGTATTAGGTCGACACCCACTGGCCTGACTGCCCCAACATTCCGTGATGAACTTGCTTGCTCGTCCTAGGATAAGATAACGTCCAGCGTCAGAGACGCAAGGCTGGAAATGAAAAAAATAGATTGCGGTAGATTAGACCAGCGAAAGCCAGAAAGTATTTACCAGTAAATATACAGTAAGAATGTCCATCAGCATTTTGGCATTTTAGTTTCCACGGGTTTCCACATCTGGGAAACCCTATAAAAGGCAGGAAATCGGGAAACTCGGTGACCTATGTCCCCTTTCGTGGAAACCTGCTTTGTGCGGAAACCCGGATCTAAGACACAGGATAGTAGATGATAAAGAAACGGGATACTTACATAAGCGATTATCATTAACCGTGCCTCGCCACTCCCCAACCCATATCAGGTATTTTTCATCCAAATGTGGTATGTTTTTCCCACATTTTCGGGCTCCGCTTCTGTCGTTTGACGCTTCGTATGATACACGGAGAATGTACCACAATGCCCATGATAGTTTGGATAATTTCATTTTCCTTATCAAACCAATTTTCTGATGCAGCAAAGTTTAAAAACACTTGCGACCACTACCAAAACTCCAGTACTTAAGTATCTATATCGGTGGCTTATTCGCCAGATATACTCCAAAAGCTTTCGAAAAGCGATGGATCCTTCACATTGCCACTGCCAGCTGCATTACATGACCTGTATCAGTATTACTGGACAGCGTGGAAGAAGGAGTACGGCAAGACTTTCGCAATCAGTTCGACTCCTTATTGGAAATCACCATCTTCCTATCTTCAACGTAGCTCAGTTGTTCAAGAAGGCTCCACATGACAAAAGCTCAGACACCCGCTATTGAAATGACTAACCCTCCCAAAAATCCTTATGTACGAAAATCCCCACAAATATTGATACCACTCTCGGGTGATCATTCGTCGTCAAGGTTATATATAATCTTCGCCGGACTCCTACAATGAAAGATAAAATAAAAGTATACAAGTTAGAGCAAGCCAACTGCAAAAAAAAACGATTTTTCAACATACCGTTTCTTAACTCCCTAAAAAGAACCACATCGTCGGCAGTGGATCCAATATCGTTTTTCGTTGAAAAGGATAAAGAAACCACTCACATTCTCCTTCCAGGCTAGATATACTTTCATCTCGGTCGTTCCAAACAAAATAACGATATCGTAATCAACCTTGTAGAAATTTCCCTTTCCTGTAACTTTAGGTTGAGGAAATACAGGTATCCGAGAAAGATCGGCCTGTATGGTACCGAGCTTCATGTAATTACCTGCAAAAAAATAATATTAAGGTCATCAATGTACGTTAACAATGGTGAATGTGGACGTGGTGACTCAACCGGTATCAACGTCTTTCCACCTTGGAGCTGCGATGTTTCCTCGATAACACCAAAGATCGCGAGTAACAGCCTGAAGTCCAGCTGTGTCTGCCTGCTTTGACATAGCGAAATAAGACCGTTTAAATTCTTTCGTCTCCGAAACTTGAGTATTCTACATAAAATAGATATTTTAAGGAAGGGATATGTAATAAGGAAGGGTACACAACTCACTTTAGGTAAAATGATATCGAAAATCTCACCAATGAGCTGGATCCCGGGGGCGGAGGTGAACACATTGTGAGACCGTTCGCTATGGTCTGAAGCAGTTGGATCGTACGTAGTGTAGCCGAAGGTGCCATATATGAACTTAGAAACGCGGGTTCTCACAAGGTGGTCGAGGTAAAATGAGATCGCCCCATCTGACACGGCTTTGTTTCTGAATGTTGATTGGGGATTGGGGGCGGGAACATGAATACCGACTCATTTTGTTCTTGAAGAAGACTCACACGTGGGTTTCAGGACGGACGATGTTCAGCCCAAGGGGAGTGAGCGCTTCATGTACCTTGGTGAATAGCCAGTCACTGGCTGCGAACCCGCCTACAAGCACGACATGCTAAATTCACAAGAATTTGGAAAATAGTATTTCGGTAAAGGGTGTGCAAAACTTACGGAGATTGGTTTATGTGCAATCCCTTTTTGATCAACGACTGCTTTGACAATACAATCTACGGAAGGTTGAAAGAAGTCTGCCATGTAAGACCTAAGAAATTTTGAGCTACGGCAGATTCCAGTCAAATCAATGGGGAAGAACTGACCCCATCAACTTCAGTTGACCGAAGCGAATGTTATAACTCTCATCATTGTCTCTAGCCGACCCAAATTTGACGTATTGGGGTTCCGAAGCTGTCCTAAACCGAAGTTTGGTTGTCTTGTCAAAGATACGGATGATATGGTCCAGATCGTCGAGAAAAGGTGAATCAGCCAAGTATTCTAGGCAAAGAATTAATCAATGATATAATAGGCATAGTTTGGAAGTGACATACTCTCCAAGAACAGCTTTGCACGCATGCTGACAAAAACAGAACCTTCAAAATGACCTAATGTACAGTGAGCGGAGGCAGGAAATTTCCTAAGTGATGAAGGATAATTGACATTGTGGAGCAGCTATTTCTTCAAAGCTTTCCTTTCGCGAATTTGAGTTTCTGCTATACGAACTTATATCGATTGTTCCACCGCCTGCATCGACGATCACGATACCATTATCATTCTAGCGATATGAGTATTCTGTCTGGATACTTTGACTTGGACTGCCTACATACCGTCATCGCGCCGGCTGGCAATCCATTCTGGACAGAGAAATGCAAGCTAGCCTCTCCTTCTGTCACGAACGAGATGCGAGAGTGACCACTGGTGTCATCAGGAACAAGATCCGCTAACACTGCAGCTCGACGCATCTCACTCTGCTGTGCACCCTCCCATCCGTTCGGATGCGAAAGAACGAAATCGATCTGAGATTTCACCGAGTTCCATAGGTCGGTACCATTAACATGGGTCTCTTGAATATAACTGGATGCACATTCTAGGAGGTATCTGAGGAAGTCTGCAAAGACTTCTACCACAGTCTTGTTGAGTGGAAGTGGGGGTATATCATCACTGACAATACGACCAGCGCCAACTTTCGATCTAAGGTGCAGCTTAAACCTGAGAAAAATCATGTCGATGAACGAATGTAGCAACCTGGAGTCATATTAGTATGATTACCATTCAGCTTTCACCCAGTTCTCAACTTCAGCTACCTCGTAGATGCCCTCCTTCATAGCTTCCGCACCCACTGCTCTAACCTTCCCACTCCGATCGTAGTAGATCACGGTAGGAATTTTGGAGGCTCCACTGACATGCTCATGTGCAGGAAATCTACATCCATAGTCAATGCCTGATGATTGATACCGCTGACTGGTATAGGGATAGTACTACTGAACCTTGTAACTCCTTTGATTTCGGGAACCTGACCAGGATCGAGTACGCTGTGATTACAGCCCGGGTATGGTCATCTATTGGAAGGCGACTCGGAAGGCTTCAAGTTGAAAGGATTTACCTATAAGAAATACCACTATATGTCGTTCCCACATCGAATGCAAGTACTAATTTACGTCGAGGTCCACGATAGACTAATCTGGGCGACATGTTAGAGAAGAAACGGAAGCGGCGGCAGGAACAGTTAGCAATGTGATGAACTCGGATCTAGACGCAGAGATCGTAGGCCTGGGCCAGGTCTACTAGTATCGGAATCCTCCAGTATGGGGCCACCATATTGGATTTCTTGCAGCTCCCAAAACTCACAAGCTTATCGATCATTTCATATGAAACACAGACGACACCCCAGATTCACATTATACATGATAGTTTGGATAAATTTTTAGCTCAAACAGCCTGAGAGAGGTGCCTGCTGCAGCTTCAGCTTTCCTTTCTTGTCAAATCAACCCTCTGACGCAGTATTTGAGACACTTGCGACTGATACCGGAACTCCAATACTTATTTATATCGGTGGCTTACTCGCCAGATATACTCCAAGGGCTTTCGAAAAGCGATGGATCCTTCACATTATCACTGCCAGTTGCATTATACCACTGGACAATGGATCAAGGCAATACTTTTGCAATCAGTTCGACTGCTTATTGGGAATCACCATCTTCCTATCTTCAACGTGGCTCAGTTGTTCAAGAAGGCTCCACATGACAAATTTGGTCAGTTTAATGATTAATCCCATCCAGACAGCGTGTTTACAAATTACAGGAAACGTCTAGAATAGTCCAATTAGAGTATCATCGTTGAGTCCTTTAATGATATCTCGTGCCGTACGCGCAGGACGAGCAATAAAGGACTTGTCGTTGCCTGCACTTTCCAACACTTTTTGGGCAATTTTCCGCATAAGCTTCAACTTTTGGAACAAATTAGGACCTTCACTGTCTCCCGAATCTTCTTGGTCAACCACTGCTAGTATGACCTGAGACGATAGGATGGAGGGTGGTGTCCCGATCACTAAATGTAACCTATAGTACGAAAAAGGTAGTTCAGAATCAAGGATTCACTAGAAAACCAAATACATACTCAACAATCCGCCTAAGCAACTCTGGTTTATCCGCAAGTGAGGACACAAGAGCACCAATGACTTCACAATAATGTTCTGTGTGTTCCGTATGAGCAAGCGATGTTTTAAGATCGAAATGAGGTGGCGTACCATGATGATCTTCTCCGAAAGCCTCAGATACAATATCGATGCAGGCTTCTCTTGCCTTTTCTCCGACGCTTTGTGAAGCATTTCGCATGACGTTTGCCAGGGCCGAAAGGAAACTAGCAGCAATGGAATCATCGTTGCCCTTCACGCCTGCCACCAACTCAGTGATGACTGGATCCACTCTCGGTTGATTCTTCATCAAGACTCCAAGAGCCTCAGCAGCCTTGGATCTTACAGCGCTGCTTGAAGGATCACTTATACTCTTGACAAACGTTCGCTGTAATTGAGGGAAGAAAGGCTTGACAAACAAGGGAATACGTTCCAGCATCGAAGTCAAAGCACTCAGGATAGCTGATTTGACGCCTGGCGGATACGTCGTCGCTTGTGTTGCAACACGGATGAGAGGGCCAGTGAATGGCACGACAAACGGTTTGATCGCATTTTCGTCTGTGCGTTCGACGAGGTCACCAATGGCGTAGGCAGCTTGCTCTCTCTGTTCGTTGCTTCCGGTCGTGAGGCCAGCAATGATGATAGGGACCATGGGAGAAACACCTTTGGGAAGGTCAAATCCTGGGACTGTGCGACCTGGAGCTCCAGCGGATTCGATCGTTCGACGAAGAGGAACAACCAAAGGTTCAAGCTCGTCCTTAGGCACAGACTTGACGAAAGAGTCAAAGGCTTTCCACGCGGCTGTATGTACGGGAACTTGCAGATCGTCCAAAAGAGTGACAAGCTGTCGAATCCAGTCGATCCTATAGAGGGAAGAGTCTAATTCCGATACCTCACAAAACACCGTAAACAAGTCGCAAGCGCTAACGCGTCGCCTTGGAGAGTCATGTTTCGACCTAGCACAATTCAGAGATTTGACAAAATATATAGAAGAACGAGGGCATACCAGCCAATAAGCAACATCATGACAGTGTTGAGACCTTCAGGATCGTTGATTGAGGAAAACAAGGCATTGATTGCTTCATTGACAGCCGAACGAAGTTCATCGTCGATCTCGTCTTCTGAGACCTTCACTAATGGATTCAAAATGGCAGTCAGTCGTCGGCTCAATGCAGTGCCCGCGACTGTCACAAGTGATGCAAGTGCACGAGCATTGAAGACCGTCATCGGAATTGCTGTCAGTGTCGGTATCAAAACAGGGAAAACAGTGGAAGCTCGGACCTGGAAATGATTCAGGGATATAACGATCTCACAAGGAACTGAAAACGTACATTCATGACTTCTGTCAAGGCTTGAAGCGCAGTTCCGGAACCTTTTCCAGGTTGTCGCAATGCTTCCAACAAAGTTGGAATAGTTTGGTCAATTGCCTTTGCACCAAGTTCTTCTTGTAGGACATCGAACGCTTG
This sequence comes from Phlegmacium glaucopus, assembly GCA_015039465.1. Taxonomy (NCBI): domain Eukaryota; kingdom Fungi; phylum Basidiomycota; class Agaricomycetes; order Agaricales; family Cortinariaceae; genus Phlegmacium; species Phlegmacium glaucopus. Next base: position 297,766 of record MU130477.1, on the reverse strand, counting down.
GGCGGCGGCTGATCGGACGTTGGCTTCATCATCAACTAGCGCAGCACGAACAATAGAAATAATAACATCATCGTGGTCCTCTCGCTGTGTGTCAGTAGCATTTTGCCTGGTGGACTATATCAGAAAACCGCGCAATTGGTAGAATATATTTGCCCGTACACGATATGGCTCAATGTCAAGGAAACACCTTCCCTAGTTCGAGCATTTAATGAGGTAGACTTTGTCTTGAGGATGGGCATTATTTCACCCAAGATTCTTTCACCAAATTTACGGCATAGCTCAGCAACAGTTCGAGATGCCGTCTAGAGGCTCCATGAGTACAAACTTCAAGAAAGTGCAACAGCTCCTACCTCTTGTTGCTCAAATTCATCCGAAGAAATCAGGTTGACAATTTGATTGATGAGCTCGGGAAGGATCTCCCTGACTATGAAACACGTCAGCTTGCTTATTTATTGTTGACAAGAGAGCGGAAAGAACCTGTTCGTGGTGTGTTGTTAACCAAAACCTTCCAAATCTGAATTGATGATTGTCGGACGACAACCACGCCGTCTTGTCGGATAAGGTACAACGCGGCCAGTATTCGGTCTCTGCGCTCAGGACCCAGAACTTCAACCAGTGCACGGCGAGATGATTCAGCGCTTGTTGCCTCTGCCACGTCTTCTTCATCCAAGTCCGAAGGTTTGCCTGATATTCCAGAGACCTTGAAAAGGAGTTCTCCAACAAGGGTGATAGATGATTGCTGGGAAAACATTCAGTCTATGGATGCAGATAGTGACACAACACTCACCCGGATACGCCAGCCAGGATCAAACATTCCATTCTCAAGCTCGGGCAACAGGAGGTCAATAGCCTTTGTAGAATAGTTGGTCACAACCATTCGTCCAGCACGCATAGCCGCTTCTCGAACGTATTCTTCTGTGTCGGACAGACCTCCAAGGATGGGTGCAATGATCTTTGGTAGATGAGGTTGGAAGCGGCTGCCAAAGGTAGCAGGCAAGAAGACGAGGAGAGACATAAATCCTTCCCGAACTGTGGGACGAGGAGACCGAGCATTGGCAATGATGTCCGGGAGTAAACCCTCCAATCGTTCCATGCCGAGACCCGACAGTACTTCACTCAGACCTTGAGCTGCACCTTGTCGATCAACACCTGATGTGTCTGTTTTCAACGTTCTTAAGAGTCCAGGAACGAGGTCTGGGAAATGAATTTCTCCTAAACGTTCTACCAGCGTGCCTAGTGCTTTCGCAGCCGTCGCTCGAGCTTCTGGGACAGGATCCACAAGGACGTGATGTACCATGGGCAACAGCACATCGAGATATGGTACGAAATCTTTAGCTTCAGTAAGAGAAGCAAGGTTTCCAACAATTTGGGCTGCTTTCTTTTTGGTGTCAGCGCCTCGCTCGCGAAGCCCTCGTTCAAGAATGGGAACAACCTTCGTGCGATAGCTTAATGAAAGACCAAGGAAGGTAATATACAAAAACATACCAGAGCCAACGATGAATGATCGATGTAATGCATGAAAGAGGTTTTCAATAGGGACGACAAGGCATTTGGTGTTTTCGAAGGATCCACAAGTGCCTTGAGAAGTACTGGAACAATCGACTGAATTTCAGGATTGCTGATGACCTCTCCAAACTGTTTCAAACTCTTGTTAGCAGCTGTGCGAACCTGGGCGTGCGAATCGGTGAGCACACCCGTCAGGCGAGGGATAACAATGGGCAACGAGATGGAAAGTTGACGAGGAGAGCAATATGCCATCATGCCCAGAAGTTCTATGGAACCCTTCTTTGAGCGCCACTGTTTTTCATCCAGTCCCTCCAACAGAGTTGGTAGTATGAGTTTGACGCCGTACCCAGAAAGACTTTGCATGATAACACGAGCAGCATCTTGCGTGGCTTCGCGGACATCTGTCGTAGAATCACCGAATGAGGTCAATAGAAGAGGGAGGGCATAGGTAATGTATGGTTCGAACAGGCGGCCTAGTGTGTTAAATAAGGTCTCGAAGGCGAACATGACGCCTTGGCGAGATTCAAACTTTTTCTTGTCCTCGCCCGCTGCCCTCAAGCGGCCTATGACGTCGAATTCTTTCATGCCTGCTATACCAGTGCCCTGGATTACTCCAGCAAGACCATACGCAGCACCACGACGAGTGGCATATTTCGGTGCCTCCAGGAGGTCAACGAAGAGATTGTCGACTAGGCTTGCAAGCCTCGGTCTCATGAGTTTAACAAGAGGTGATAAACATTCCGAGACAGCCATTTGAACTTGCTCTGCTGGCGTCTTTAATGCGTCCACAAGTCGGTCAACGATACCCGGTATACGTTTGTCGGATGCTTCCAAATGACGGGCAACACGTCCGAAAAGGATGACAACAGCTTCCTTGATATAATCGTCGGTTTCGGAGGATAAGCCTGGTTGTGCCAAAAGATCTTCAAATATTTGTATTAGCGCTGCTAGTCGGCGGGCGCCGTGAAGATCAATAATGCTAGTGCCTGCAGATAGCATGCCTCGACGAACGTCAGCTGTACGATCACCAAGGGCCTGGTCTTTGATCAAAAAGTTGAAGAATGGTTCAAGTTCAGAATCCGAGAAAGAAGGGGCAAGATGCTCAAATGTTCGTGCAGTTGCAAGCCGGGCTGTCCATGGATCAGAACGATCTAAACTCTGTGCAATAACCATGCCCTGATAAATGGCAGGTTAATAGGTGATATTATACGACGTGATTAAACCTACATATTCGTCAAATTCTGGAGCAAGTATTTTGGCCTGTGGATTCTTCAATGAGAGGCGGTCATTATCTACGCGGAATTAGCATACCTTTTCGCGATAATATTCACATAAAGTTAAAATGGTCGCCGGAGTTGTTTGGGGTAAAAGTTCCACGGCTTCCGCAATCGCTGCAGAGACGCTTGAACGTACGTACGCATGATCGTGACCTGCAACTCACGTCAGTGAAAGTACTGAAATTATGGGGATGGCAAACCTAGAAAAGTCAGTAGATCATCTAGGAACGTCTCTGGAACGTCAAGACCATTATCTTCCCACAGATGACGAGCCAGACGGGTATTCTGTTCATCGTCGTCATGACAAGCTACCCAAAGTTCTGGGGACCAATCCATATCTGTGAGATCAAATGGCTATGAAACGTGGTGAATGTTCGTCCATGTGTAGATGAGGGCAAGAGAATTACTTGAAGTGCTTGTAGACAGGAGTTCCTGACGTACGACTCCTGAACAAGAGTTCCACGAACAAGAGCTGCAGTTTGTTCCGGAGATGCTGTTCCATATATGGCCTCTCCGAGCTCCACTAGAACCGAAGAACTCTCCTTGCCAAGCTTGGGTTGTTGACGAATGATATGGATGAGATTTTCGATGGTTTGTAATCTTGGGAAGGCAGGATTTGAAACTAATCATGACCCACTTGTGAGAATCTTAGAAGCAAAGTTTTTTGAATCGAAAAACAACTTACACTCGCCACCGTGAAAGCTTAGAATCTCCAATACGAGGGCCACTTGTTCCAAGGGGTCATCATCCTCTTCGCCAGGAATTCCGCCGGTTAGCAGAATTTGACCCAGAAGAGGATATGTGTACGAAAACGTTGCCGCGTCGAAAGGGGCCAGTTCGGACAGGAACCGCAGGCGATACAGAACACGAACGACCAGCACTATATACAATTACCGATGAGATCAGAAGGAAAGTATGGTTTTGCAACCTACTGTGAAGAGGCTCTTCCTGCAATTCTCCGGGGACAGAACCAACCTTCAAGCATCGCAATGTGGCAATACCTATCCATCGCTGGAACGTGTCCAACCGATCGGAAGTGAGTTTTGACAATTCCTATTGGATAGGGTAAGAAAATCGGAAACTTGCGCCGAGGAGGAAACGTACTAGATATGTTTCAAAAGCAGTGGCTCCGATGAGGAAAGATCCTCTACTCAAAGATCCATCCAGGAGTAAGGAGACAACAGATGTCATATACAAATGGAACTCATCAACACCAGCAGTCACAAGGCTACGGACAAGATGGAGTCCACGAGTGAGATTAGCACGAATATCCTGGACATGTCGTCGAATCTTCGCTTCCTTCTCAAGCTGCGTCTGTACCAAAGCTTGCTGTTGCTTGGTTAAAGTGACTACTGTCGCTTTCTTTGTCGCAAGAGACTTTCTAATCTCTTCTTCCCATTTTGCGATCTCATAATCTTTGCCCTTGTTAGGTCTAGTTTCTCCCTTTGTCGACGACAAGACTAAAAAAGCCTCAGCTCAACAATAAAATAATTGGAGAAAAAAAAATCTAACCATCAACGAAAGTAGTCCCCTCTGGTGTGGCCCAAACGCCTAGATCAAAGTCCGATAAAGCATTGAGACTTGCTGGGTCAAGGTCGGTTTGCAACTGTTTCACGACTCGAGGTAAAACAGAAGCAGGAGAAACGAAGCAAAGTGTCGTGACGGTGCTGTAGCTTGCTTCAGGGAATCCATACTGTACAAGATCAGCCCCAGCAACTCGTGTATGATTTCTCCAACACACCTTTGATTCAGCACGAGCAGCATCCAAGACCAGGTCGAACAGTTTATCAAGACACTTGTTGATAAGCTCGTACGGATCGAGAGAGGCTTTCTGACACAGATCAATCCACGTTTGCCGATCTGAACCACCTGCAAAAGCATGAGATGGATCGCTGTGGAGCAACAAAAAGGCGAACATAAAAGACAATGATGTGCCAGAACGATATGTTCTACAATAGTCTGTTCTCGGAGAGATAAATCAACATCATCTCCAAAAGACGCCACACTAAGGAGGAGGGTTGATAGCCGAGTCTGCTTATTCCAGGGTTGGACTTGGTCGTCAGCGGGAGTACTAGTTGTCTTCGAAGACGGGTGACCACGAGAGAGGAAAGACGTCAATGCGTCTCTAATGAGATGATTGGCAAGCTGAGGTGCTCGAGTAGTTGCTTGTACAAGGTATGTGTTGACACTGCGCCTAATTTCAGGGAATTGACTATCGATAGCAAGGTGCACCGAAACCAGTCCTAGTTGACACCTGATCAAAAGAAATTAGAAAGTCGAATATTGGGAATCAAATGATTGGAGCACGTACCGTAAAGATTCACTTTTTGTAACTTCATTTGCGAAATAGTGCAGTGCGGCATCACAGGCTCGGAGAAGCCATCGTTCATCATCTTCATCGCTCAACTTCTGGTAGACCTTATCCCAGAGTAAGAAAGACTGTTTGGTACCACTGGCAGCAATGGCAGCAATGGCAGGATTGCGAGAGATGGTATCTATAGGCTACATCAATGTGCGTTCGCGCAAGCCGTTCTGGAGCTTACCGAACTTCTTTGACTGGGCAAGGGGTCCGAGAAGTGTGGCAATAGCAACATAGCCTTCAAACGGGCCCCCACTTGAATTCAAAGGATTACTGGAAACAGTTTTTAGGGATGATTCAAAGGAGGGCAGAAGAGCCTTGGCAAAAGTGGTCCCACTGTCCGTCTCTACAATGTCTTGTCCTTGGAAAAAGACGGATCCAGCTAAAGCACTGAATGCCCGCCTAACAGCCGGTTTTGCACTGCACATTTCTTTTGCTATTAGCTGAGTTGTCTCTGGCAGAAGGGACCCTTCTCGAAGGAGGAATATGATGTGCGGAGGTAAGGCAGCAGTGAGAACAGATGTGGCGCCTTCGTGTGTCTCTTTCGCAAGGAGGGGAGTCGTGGTTTGGATGAGAGCTGTAGAAACCGTGGCGGCTGGAGTCAAAAATGATAACATCGAGTATAGAGCAATGCGGTGATCTGGTCCCGCACTTTTTCCAGACTTTGGAAGGCTTAGGAGTTCGGGGACGGCGACCCTAGAAAGATTATCGGGATCCGAAAGGTCGTTCCGAGCGATCAGAGCTTTGAACAATGCAATAGAGTTTAAACGAACAGCAGCATTGGTAGCTTTGGCACTGTTGATCGTTTGTGTGAGAACGCGTCGGAAAGAATCGATGTCCAGGGCGTGTGGGTATGCAATGAAGAACTTCGTGATGGCTGAACGTTTTTTTGTTGTCAATAAAGCTCCAACTACGAATGACAAGGGCACATACCAGGAAGACCGAGTTCAGGTGATCGTAAAAGTACCTTTTCTATCATGGGCAAGATCGTCTTTGTAAAGTCGTCAGCCGTGACATATGTGGATATGAAGTCTTGCAAATAGTTCTTTCGGAAAATATCAGATGTTGTTAAGGTATCCAACCATCTATATGCTGCTCACGAGGGTATGTTCAGGCAATGGACCTTTCGTGATTATAATTGTCGATGAGTAAAGTCCAAGGATGCCATCCTAACAAACATTCAATGACGGATAACTATATGAACCATGGAAATGACCCACCTTGAGATCCTGGGGCAATCGATGGGATGGTTCATCGGAAGCATTTTTTAGGCGTATCAAAACGCTAACGGCAACATCAAGTAGTGAAACCATACGCAATGGCGTTTGGTTGTTTTTCGTAATTGTGAGAAGGGTACTGATCAACTCAGGAATTTTGTCGCCTGCCTGACATGGAAGATGAGTAACATAAGTAATAGATGTAAGCCTACTCCATACCGATCGAAGTGCACGTCGCGTCCGCACAAGGGCTCCTTTTTTCAACGCAGGCTTTGCTTTTGTCGATTCTGCAATCATGTCCAATAAAGTTGCCATGGATCCAATGAGTACTTTCCATGAGCTTGACGACGTGAACTGTGGATTGTGCTTTACAGAGACAGTGTATAAGCCACACGACCAACTCAGCAAGACAAACAGATCCGAAGGTGCGTAGGAGCTGGAGGAGAAGTCATGATTAAATAGAGATTCTGGAGATCATAATGGTTACAACTCACTTGGAATTTCCATTTTTTGCTAATGTTCCGACTTCATTTGAAAGCCATCCTAATATCTGATCTGCTACGCCTAGCTTGACTTCGTTTTGTGCGCCTGCGTCTGTGCCTCGCAATTCGTCTCGCCGAACCAGTTCAATTCCTATAGCTTCAACTGCGTCCTGAGAACCAGAGTCCGAATACCGGGGATAGGTCAAAGTCAACAGTCTAAAAACATCCAGAATCTGGGACAACGAAAGGTCTACAAAATAAAAGGAGGATCAGTGAGAAGAAGTGACTATCATAACGAATCAAGTAAAGACCTCCATGTTTGGCGAGACTTAGGATCTCATCTTGCAAGAACTGTATCCTGGCTTTTGTTTTTCCATTCAGTAAGAAAGTTTGCGCATATTCTAAGGACCGTGGCCAGTCGTTTAATACTCGATCCCTCTGCCACACTTGTCGATCTCCATTTTCTTCTCCTTCATTTGTCGACGAAGAGATCCAGGACTGTATTTCAGAAGCGCTCATCGCAGCCGTCGCCGGCTCCTTCGCTTTGAGTTTCGCAAATGGAGCTGTAGCAGGCACCTTGAGATAGCTTTGGATAACAACAAGTAGTATACTAGGGTCGGAATCAGTATTTTTTTTGGGAAGTCATTCTGACCGTGGGAATAATGATCAAGTTCATGTTATTGACATTTTACGAATTGCTTTCACCACTCGTTTTAAACTTTTATAGCTATAGTCAGAGTCTCCAAAAATAACAGGGAAAACAACTTTCAAAAATATTTCAGCTTCTCAAGGCACACGCTGCAAACTTGGCTGAAAGATCAAACATATATCCAGCACGATTAGATCTCAGGGCAAAGAGAATCTGAGATAGGTGGGTAAGGCCCGTCATTCGTGATAACCGCTTACCAGGCTTATATAGCACAGATTTCATTACTTTTGGGAGAATATTCGGCTTTCTCTCCAATTTCTCTCCATATTCTGGGACTTCGGCGCATTGTGTGGTCCCAATTGCCACCCGCACGTGACCCAATGAGATAAATCATCATCCCGACAAGCATTCAATATATTCAATAGGTTGTCAATAGGTGTACTTCAGCCTGAGAGACAGACCGGAATGTTCGTCCTCGACTCTTGCCGAAATGGCGAAATATCGGGATCGATTCGAAGCGAGGCCTTCTTACATAAACCAGATAATATTATCATTGTCAACGCAGTTTTCTTTAAACCGCCATGATCGATTACATTCTAGTAGGGTCGTACTCGAACGATATTACCACACTTGCGTTCGATTCGATCACGGAGACCCTTCAAGTCGTGTCCAGTCTCACAGTTGGGCACCACCCGTCTTGGATTACCTCTCACGACGCTCATCCGTCATTGGTATGGACAGGGTTGGAACAATCAGAAGGAAAGATTCTGGCTCTAAGTCATGATAAGCAAGGCAATTGCAAGGTAGTCTCTGAAACGTCGAGCGCAGGAAGTGATCCTTGCTTTATATGGGCAGCCAAACACGAGCTCATCATCGCTAACGTACGTCCTATTACTTTACTGAAAGAAAGCTCACGTCTATCTTATCTATATAGTATTCATCGGGAACTATTGGCATTCTACCGATATCTTCTGATACCCCTCGATTTATCACACGAGCCGAGTCAATCCAACTGCATGGCTCCGGTCCCGACAGGTCAAGACAACAGAGTTCTCATCCTCATCAAGCTGTCGTCCACGAAGAATATCAAGAACTTCTGGTGCCGGACTTGGGTTCAGACAGCGTCCTTCGATTAAAAAAGAACGACGTCGGATCGTGGCAATTGGTTGGACACGTTGGTTTCCAACCCGGAGGAGGACCTCGCCATGTGGCTTTTCATGGTAGGCAAATATTCCCTCATTTCTTATCGCAGCGTATACATCAGCTCAATCATTGATGGATTGTTAGATGGGTATTTATTTACGATCCTTGAATTAACGAGTAAGGTCGTGCGGCATCGGTTCCCACCTCTCCCAGCCTTACCGACCTTCGTCAGATCTATGCCCACAATGTCGAACCCGCCGCCTGCACCTACTGACCAGCTAGCCGCCGGAATTCTCATCCCGCCTCCCAATAGTTCCTTTCCAACACCCTACTTGTATCTTTCAAATCGCAATGATCCATCCCCAGAAGGAGACATCATATCTATATTCTCTATTCAAAATCCTGATAGTCTCGAGCTCATTGCCGAAATCAGAACTGGCCTCAAACATCTACGTGGGATGAGGTTTGGAGGTCCTGATGACAAGTATTTGATAGCAGGGGGGGCATTTGGGGGAGGTGTCAAGGTGTTCGAAAGAATCGAAGTTGGAAAGTCTCTGCGACTCATAGCAACAAATGATTCTATAGAAGCTCCGACAGACTTTCTGTGGCTGTGATATCATAACGGCTCGGAATGGCACGACGTGTGAAGTGGACACTCTTTTTAGCTGTGATCAGTCCCGGTTTATACACTCCCCGAATACTCAACCATTTTTTTTCCACTGTCCACAGAATCCAAAACTGAAGGACTACAATTTCAAACCCGGGGATCTTTTATTTTATAAGGCAACTCGATGAGACTGATTCAGGCTCTTTCATATTTCCTTCCTTCCGATATGACCGACTGCCCATTCCCGCACAATACATACGAGGAATCTTGAATAACTTGAAGTCTAAGATTCCCTTGGTTTGCCTGTTGTCGAGTCCAGTCATCTTTCAACAGGATCGGCATGTCCTCTTTCAGCCAATCATCTTGGGCTTGTACCTGAACAAAACCACCACTACATTCACCACTGTCCACTTTTGTAGAACTGGTCTCCACCTACTAGACGATTCATTCGTCTCTCTAGCGTCCTCTGCGCAGGCGTATATGTCTATCGCTACTCTGTCTCTTTTCCTCTTTAAACCTTTAAAAGGCGACACTCTGAAATACATATTAGTAGGATGGCTAATTATAAGTTTTACAACTTCTTCGTAACTTCTGTTGACTTCTTGGCTTCTCGAACAGGCTTTGATACCCACAAAAGGATTTCTTACATGAGGGTATGGACGCTCCGCAGAGAATTGCCAACAAAGTATTACCACCAAAAAAAGGCACCACCAGCCTGAGTCTCTTTCCGTACAAATTTCGCGAGGGTGCGAATCCTTCTCGGTGCCAGTGATACCAAAATTACGCTCATTGCCTCTGGAATATATTCCCAACGATACACCGGCAGTTCCTTCTTCAGAGAAATTTTACGGGATCGAGTCTACAAGCGACATCCAAGTATCTTCTTTTTCTATTAGGCCCCTCACAGGCCGAAATTTGCATCCCAGACAAGGACGTTTCAAGTTGATTCTACAAGGGGTAAAGAACCAACAGGAAACATCTCCCCTTCAAATTATCAGTGCCAAAAATGTTCAACCAGGACTTACACCTTTCATCTCTTCTTTTATCATTTTGTTCCTAAAAATAAAAACAATAATATGTCATGTGATAATTCTCACACATTGAATTTATTACAAAACCTTGGATTCAAATAAGATATCCATATTCAGTTACCTACGAAGGTTTATTGGAGGATTGCGGTCAATATGCGCTTCAAACAATGCCGATATTTGTTGGCCTTCAAGCCGATATGCCTAACATTGTTTGTTGCTGCTACTCCAGGGTTGACTCTAACAAGTTTGAAGTGATGAACCTACACCTACCCATCCCCTTGTTTTTCATTCTCCAGCTTTTCACGTCTATTGCATGGTCGCAAGGAGCATCACCCACGGTTTCCTTAATACCCCCTTCAACGTTTTCAGATGCCACATCAACATCGTCTATAACTACTAGTACTAGTGGTACTCAGTCTGTTACAACTAGTGCAGCCAACGCTACTACCAGTGCAACTGCGACCAGTACTGCACAATTTCCGAGTTTGAGTGGTGTTTCGTCTTGTGGTGAGCCCTTTGTTCTTTTTTGATTATAGAATTTGGTTGGCTCACTCTGATCTTTTTTTTTTCCCCCCTTGCTTTCCTTTCCTTGTTTTTATTCCAATCTTTTTCCTCCCCCTTTCCAGTATCCGATTGTTTGGCGCAAGGAAGTGCGAGACTGAATTGCACAAGCGTAGTGGATGTAAATTGTTTCTGTGTCAAGTGCGTATAAACCCCGTCTAATTCTTTTTTAAAAATTTTATTTGACCAACAAATAAATAAAAATAAAAATAGTTCTAATTACCCAGCTGAAATCGTCACTTGCGTATTGGCCAATTGTCCTACTGAAGTTACGACGATAGAGGCTCTCGGTCAACAGTTTTGTAATATCGCATCTGCGCATCCGTCGTTGTCTTTCCCCTCTCTACCCGTCACTCCTTCAGCCCCTTCTTCATCATCGATACCAGTAACGACTTCGGCTGTGACAAGTACCCCTACGCCAACACCCACGACTGGTGCTGCTTTCTCTTGGAAATCTAATTCGATTGGCTTGATGGGGCTTGGTGTACTATTGGTACTTGGGGTCGGCCTCGGGGTGTGATGAAGAACCAATCCCGAAGGGTTTACACATTGACGAGCGAACGAACTGAAGGCAAATATACCGTTCTCAGTTCGACATGAACTATGTTTTGCACTCTTGGACATGATTTACGATTCGGAGTGGTGTAATATTCACCATACACATGATGTTTATTTATAATTGGGCGGATCGAAGCGCTTTTTCAAATATAATGTACAAAGTTTTATCCTACTTAAATAAAGTTACCTTCCCTTACCAACCATACATAAATTAATGATCCCAATTCAAAGTCGCAGGAACAGGGATAGAAGCGTGAGGAGGCTCCCAACCAGTGCCAAACAGCCGCCTTAACACCTCCTTCATCGCCAGCACCCTAGTCGACTGACATCTCATCCTATCTTTTGGTCTCCACCATCCCCACCACTTCCAACGATCCTGCTTCCGTAACCACATATCTCTCATTTTATCCTGCGTTTCCTCATCAGCCAACCAAAACCGATAATAAACTCTTTCTGAATTACATTGTCCAAGAAAGCTTTCTTGGACAGTACGATTGAGCTGGAGATGGGCAGGGGCTATGGGGTCGTTGTACCATACTGTGATGAAACGGTCGGGGAATAAGACGAGTAAGGCGTTGGCTGTGGCTTGGTCTTTTCCGATGAAGATATCAAGGGAGAGGTATTTGTCATGATAAGCGTAGAACGCCCGTGTATACCAATTGATGGCTTTCGGCGGACCACCGAAGAAAGATCCTGCAAAGAAAAAGGCAAAAGTCAAAAAATGAATGGGGGCCCTGCGAAAGAAAAATGGGGCTACACGTGCCTTGGCTAAAATCATTGTCGATAGGCCCCATACCTTCATTCCAAAACAAGAAAGTCGAATGAGGAAGGCCCCACATAGGCATGAACATCAACTCGTCTACACTGATCCCCGTTAGCACGCTGCCTTCTTCCCATACATCTCGTACCCTGGATGGAGAGGGCCATTCGCGATATTGATGTTCTTCATGGAAGTTGGCTATATCGTTCCAAAATGCATAGTCGTAGGGCACGCTCGCGTTAACACCCGTCTTCTGCAAAGCCGTATGAAGAAAGAAAGGTTTCGAGTTATGCAAGGCGAAGAATTCTGGTGTATGGCTTCGAGATTTCTGTCGATCCTTCTTCCGCATCTGCTTATATGCATCTTCTTTCCCTTTCAAAGGGGGTATATCAAATGGCGTTGAAAACGAAGTGTCGACAATGATGTGAGTATTCGAGCCTCGGAGCTGGAGAATGTAGGATTCGAGAACGGGAGTTGTGAATACATAGATATCGCTTGTAATTTCTCCAAGAAAGTGATGTATCCACGCATCCTCTTTTGGTTTCGAGTTTGAATTGTTTGAAAGATCGAACATTGCTGTGACCAGCAGGATGCGGGGTCGATTTGATGAGTCGTCTGTTCCATTGGTGACAGGCAACGAGGGCGACGACAGGTTTGTGTCACCAACAATAAGCGGTTGTTGTTGTTGTCGTCCTTCAAAAAGAGGAGAACCGAAGATGTAAAACATGTATGCGAGAGCATAAAGTCCTGCGAAAGAGCCTACGATAGCTAGTCTTCCCCGTAGTGAAGTTGGCAGAGCGAATAAACGACCCATGATTCTTACAAGGTCAACTTGAAGACACAGAGTAGTGTGCACCAGAAAGCTTTTACTTTCAAGAAGGTGACTGAAGGTTGCTGTTTGGGAGGAACATGGATACTGACACTCTGCCGGCAGCCGAACTGTCTTTGAAATATCGACCACCATGCCGGCACCCTTCAAGTTGATTCCAAGGCAAGTAAATGATCTATCGAGCTTTGCATTGGAGAATTTGAAGCTTTGGAATTTGAAGCTTTGAAGTTTCAAAGGCGCTATTGGCAAAGGCTAACTTGAAGTTTTGAACAAAGACATTATGCGCGGCAAACCGCCAACCGTCAACTGATACTCGTATGTAATACGATGATGCAATTGACACTTGCCCATGACTGTCGTTCGACAAGCCCCTTGGGGGTCTGAAGTATGTATGCTTTCAAATATTTTTATCAACCATTCTCACTAACGGTAACGGTAGGTTCATTATCCACCAAATTGTTGGTTTCCTCGACATTCCATAACTCGAGGGGATCGCAACCAAAGCCAGGGGATGGAAAGCCCATCCAGGATCCAGGAACGTTTCTTATCACAATTATGGAAGCTGAGAAACCACGGATACGAACTCGAATTAGTTGTATACGGCGGGGCGAAGCTCCTCAGGCACAAAGCATGGTGCCGATATCGCTTGAGATGCGGGTTAGAATACAGGCGAGTGGCTCATTCAACATCAAGTTCCCCCAGGCACAAAATTTCTGCCTCCTTCTATAGTTAACGAAATCTCGATAGGCATACCACTATACCAATTGGACGGTCCCTACCCAGTCCCTTTGCACAGCGGACTAGGGCATATCTCGTGCTACTTTAGTGGGTTCTACTATTCATTGCCGGCTGAAAAACGGTGCCTTGCTGTAAATGTTACACAAGAGAATTCATTGCTTCCCAAGCGCACTTTACACCGCTTGTTAGTGCTATCGTTTGCCGCAGCTTAACCTACAAATACGCACTAACCTCTCACACTGCAGGAATTCGCAGAGTCATTGTCAGATCTCAATGTCAGACTCATTCACTTGTTACCGACGCTTACAGGTGGCTGAAAGCCATCTGTCTTCGAAACTCCAGTAATGGCCCACTCCACCGCCTGTTAGTGCTATAGTTTTCCGCAGTTTAACCTACAAATACGCACTAACCCTCTCACACTGCAGGACTTCGCATGAGTCATGTCAAATCTCAATGTCTGACTCATTTACTTATTACTGGTACTTACAGGTGGCTGAAAGCCATCTGTCTTCGAATCTCCAGTAATGGCCTGCAACATTCGGACTTCATGTATATTTTTGAGTCTGACGCGTTTGATCATTATCATCGACTAGCCATCCAGTCGCGAAATGGATCTGCAATCATCTTAGATCTTTAAGCTTCCGATATGGCTCAAGTGGGATGTTCCCTCGCTAAAGACGGCTCTGTCTTTAATCATTCAGGAAAGCCATCTATCGCGGCTTCAAGACATTGGATGGGAACGAATTGAGCAATGCGAGGATCTCGTGAGTAGTATTCAATGATATGCATATCAAGCAACCCTACTAATCGAGCCTATCTCTCTTGTTTATTGTAATTATCTAGTATCGTATGGATGTCGGACTAGCAAAATGCAGAAAGGAGCATATTACAAGGCCATTTTTCTTATTATAAATATCCTAAAACCCTTCTGAAGGTCAGCGTGCCGTCAATGTCCCTTGAATATTCAAACGATATTTACTGAATCTCCCGCGAGCTCGTAGAATAAAATCCGCCGTAGAGCTTCTATCTATCCCTCTGAACTCGACAATGGGAAATGCAAGGCGTCTTAAATCGATGCTAGTCATTAGTGCTTTGTCCAAATAGTTTATCGAGCATCCAGGGTCGAAAACGCCTGCTAAAATCAGAAGGTTGACCCCATATGGTTCATAAACGTGCAGACCTGGAAAGTTCTGTCCCTGAAAACCTCCCGGCAGGGTCAAACGACGACCAGACGTTCAGAAACATGTACCGACAACTTGGAAACCTTAGTGCATAGAATACTGATGGTCTACACGCCCCGCAGTAGATTCTCTGAGGAATTGAGCCTACGTATGTACGTACGTACTTACTAACAAATACTTCGGGTTTGGAGCAGAGTTTGCAACCCAAAACCGTCACCGCAGACTGATATATTTCTTCCAAAGGCACTGAGTTACTAGGATTCGAGCTTAACTATAACTCTGATTTCCGAGTTAGTGGGCTGATTTTCTTACCTTCCTGCCACAAGCAACAAAAATATAAAGCACATCTTATGACCCCTCCAAATCAGGTTATGCCTTTTTTGAGGACGATTTTAAAAAAAATGTTAATCCGGTGTGCTGTGTGGGCGAAGATCCCCAATCGAGGGCAAGATAAGCGATCGGGCCGGCCCACATCTGATTTATCATTGTTTATTTGCTACAACGTTTGTTATTTAAATTGGGTCTGTAAATAGAACTGAATGTAGTAGATGGATTCAATGGGTGGTTTTCGTGATTGCAAGGTATTCAGTCATTTCTCAAAAGTCTTGCTGATAACTTCAGGGGATTATCTTTGTTAGCCTCCCACAGAAAACCGGGTTGAAACCGGGCATCCAATGTTATTTTTAGATTGCCATCTGACCTTATACACGGTGAGAGTCTCATTCAAAGAGGGGAAGCCAAGCGTGTTCAAACCTACTACTTATCTTCCTTCTCATGGTTGGCTGAGTATGCCGCATGGAGCTCCAGATTCAAAGCGCCATTTCTGGATAGATACCCAAACAAGAGGGGCCTCAAACCTTGTGAACGAGAGATTCAGCGATGAAACTTTAATAACCGTGGGTACCGAATTAACCACATTGATTGTGGGTGGTATAGGTGTTGACGCATGATGTTGAATGGGATCCATGCTCATAATATCCGCCGGCACAATGATTTTGAAATTGTGAATATCATGCTTACTGGTAGAAATACTCACTCCAGTAGCCGAAGACAGCGTAGTACCCATAACTATTTTACCAACATCGGCAACCCAATGAGTCATAGCCCTAAGCACCCGGCTGTCTGCATGGTCCAGCAGCATGGAATATGCGTATAAATATCACATTGGGCGAGGAACTAGACAGAACTCGACACATTTTCTTTCAAGTTGCTCGCAACCCGAGGAGATTGGTTCATAGAGGTTTATCGATATCACCCAAAGAATATTCTTTAATTAATAATAGAAGACAAAGGCACGGCAAATAAAGTACCTTTTATTTATAACATTATCATGATGAAAAGAAGACTTTTTATTAACGTCTACTACCTCCACCCTTTTCTCCTATTACTTCCCCACCGCATCACTGCGATACATCATGATATACTTGGCAATGCCATGCCGTAAATACTAAATAGGTCTAAACTTCACCTGGATCCCCGGGAGTCCATACCATCCGATGAAGATCGCCATAAGCCTTCCCCATGGAAATGGAAGTTATGGTTAGAAAGGAATTACTAGAATCTAGAAGAAACTGCGATTGGTGTTGTAATTTCCGCTACCGTCGTCGTCGGGACCATAGTGGAAGGATTAGTTATCGGCGGTATCATGACTCAGCTCTCTCTCAGCGCTCACCAAACCACGTAAGTTATTTACCAGAGTCTGCAAGGTGACAGATTGTAAGGCTCGTCGATCTCTGGAAATTTCAAAAACAGGATCATTACACTGAAAATTACAGTTTTCGCAGCAGATTTCCAATTCTGCACGTTCTAGGGCTCTATATGTATGATGAAATGTGCACAACACGATATCTGATAATCTATCTATATACTAATTAAACAATTATTAAGTCTATAAGCTCCTGTAGCGGGTTCACGCCTAATATCCTCCGTTTGCAGGTGACATCACATTGACGTTATCTGACCCTTGAAGCCTCGAAACTAATCGTGGAATCGCCTCTGCCAATATCATTTGACGGACCCCAGTATCCAATGCCGTCGAATAGTTCTCTGGTCTAGTAGAATTCGGCTGACGCTGACCGTTGTTCAAGACACTTTCCTGAGAGAAAAGAGATATATATCTGTGAGAAAAAAACGAATTTCCAGAATAAAAGGAGAAAAGTGGATATAGAGAATCAAGATAGATTCGACTTACGACGCTTTCGATAAAACAATCACTTACGACATCAAGCATGTTCTTCACCTGTTGACGCGTGTATATTGGCCGTTCATCGCCGTCGTGTCCCATTATTTGCTGTCCCATTACGTCTGCTATCCAATCTTGATGACTGAGTAATGATGGTATTTGAGATGGAGGATAAACGCCATAGTGTCCTTGTTGAGGGCCCGGTTGGCCTAGCCGTGTATAAGGCGATGAAGGTGAGATTGGTGAAGAGCTCTACGGGAAATAGATAGATATCACGTCAGAGTATAGCCCTAAAAATAGATAAATTTAGGTGATAGATAACTAACAATTGATGACGACGACGTGTTTGAACGACGATGGGAAAACGGGTTTATCCTGGGAGAAGCTCCATGCATCGCAATATTCCTGTCAGATGTCAAAGATGATGCAGGACGCGGGAGGATGGCTGTGGTGGACGCTGTGCTTGACGAGCCTAGATTGAGTCTGCCAAAGTTTGGTACCTGGAACGCGCGAGCTGGTGCAGGAGATGCGAGGCTTGGGTATTGGCCAGCACTACCGTTCTGTGACGAGAAAGGACCGAAACTTGGAGGAGACACGCTTGCAAATGGGCTGTGTGGGTTGGACGGTGGGATGTCCTGCGGGATGACTATCCTTTGTGGTTTTTCATGGGTGACGTTCCATATTGCGGAATGGGAGGCGGTGACGTGGTCTTGAAGACTATCCCTGCGGAAAAAAGGCATAAAGTAACCGGTCTGATGCGTTATACGAAAGGCAGTACTTAGTACTGTGTTCCTCGTTGCATACCTCGCATTTCAGAGAGGAACCTCGTAAGTCTACCTCGGAATTAGCGGAATATTAACAAGGGAACATTGAGTTCCACTCACGGATTTGAAAGTGTCTCCGAAGATTTGACCGTCTTGTAAATGGGGTTTGGCATTGAGGACAGCGATAAGTACCGTCTTTACTATCCCGAGAAACGTTGTCGATGGGATCCATATTGAGTTTGCCAATCATAGGGAGAGTATTGCCGGATTACTAGTTAGCTTGTCGTCGTAATTAACAAAGATGGGTCTGGGGAAAAAAAGTCCAAGCAGATGCTTCTAGGCTGGTATTTGAGTACAGCCCGCGATGCACGAATCTTTTTTTTCACAGACATGAGTGTCGGAAGTACAATCAAATTCCAAGATTTCCTCGCGACGGGAAGTCGCTGCGGATATTCAGTGGAGTAAAAATGATACGCCCAAGTTCATCATTGACTTGCCAGATTAGGTCAGCGCTCGTCTTGAAACTTTAACTTGAATGGCTGTCAATTGGAATGCTGTTGTGTAACCGTCTGTAACCGTGTGTTATTCTAATTTGATTATCAAATCTCAAAGAAATAACCCTACTGTCCGAATCAGGCAGCCATAATTTTGAAAGTTCTACTGAAGCCGAAAGTTATGTCAGAGTTGCATTGTTTTACCCCTTTCTGCCCCCATGATAACTCAGTATTCGAAGAAATTTTGAACGGGGTTAAGTAGGAGTTAAGTACATACGTTATTCTTAGATGATATCGAAATCATCATTGATGCCAATGTTTGGGTTCTTCGCGGTCCTGGTAAGTAGGTTAATCCTTTGTTATCGTAAGCGGTACTTAGTCCCGAACTAGATGACCCGAAGTGAATGACGCGACTTTGAATTAATCAGCTATCAGCGCACCGACATTGGATGGTGATGTAGCATACTATGAGACTTTCACCGTTGCCATCATGACCTAAGCCATTCAATGGATATCCCTCAAGCAATTGAGTTGTATTTGAAGATTAGTGTGGGGGAGTAACCCTTTAGCCGTCGGATTTCTTCACAAAACCCGCAGTTTGGCGGGCAAATCCGGTTACAGTGGCTTCGCGGTTCCGATAGAAACTAACAAGTGAGACGCACGCGAATAAGATCAAGGACCATTAGGAGAAAAAAAGTACCAGGGGTTACGTTATAAAAGTCCAATTCCAGATGGATATGTAGGGTTGAGATAGGACCTATTCCAAGCAAGAAGTTCAGTGGCAGGAAATGCCGTTGCAGAATACTTGACTTTATCGCCGTATCCTGAGATAGATAGATAATAGAGGGAATTTGAAAGAGTTCTCTGATGCTCCACAGCCTGGGGGTTTCCCCATCTCTGGCTCAACATTGTGGAATATGGATAATCTCTCATACAGAGTTGGGCACTTACCTCCAACTTACCTCCGACTCAGATATCGAAGATATCGAAAAGGCCACACGCCATCATATGATGTTGCTGACTTGCATACCCTATGCTATGGGAAATAGAAATAGTCAGTATGGCCAAAACAGAACAAGTATATACCCACTTGCATCAACTTTCATCCAAACTTGCAGTTTTGAGTTAGGCAAATCAGGCACGCCCAACGCTATGGGAAAATCCGAACTGCAACAGGCACTGTTAAGACTTAATGAAGTTCCCGATATGTCCATGGCAGTGTACGTAGTATGAGACTATGATATCGATAGCAACGAGTCAGAGACAGATTTGCGAGGGTTTAAGGCCAAAGGAGAAAGATAAAAAGGGGTTCAATCCAGTTGACGTCTACGAGCGTTGACCTCCGATCCAGCCCGAAGGTGCAAAGATTGTCGTAACGTACTCGATCGTTATGAATTTATGACACCAAGACAACTGGACAATCGTGAAAACTGATTTGATAAGTTGGCGACATCCGGAGTAGACGGGATATCGATAAGAAGTATAGGCATGGCAGATAGTCAAAAAAAAAAGACACAAGTTTAAATGTGAAAAAAAAATAGTTAGGGAGAAAGAATGAAAGCGGCCGTTCGAATCTATAGATCGCAGAGCTGAGAATTAGCCAAGGTAAAAAAAGGGGGGGAAAAAACACATGGATAATTTTGGGTTGATACACTTGGGAAAAATACACAGGGAATTGAAAGAAGAGAATAGGAAGCTTCAATCTTCCAGATCGTCCAATGGGATCAATTTGTCCATATCGGCCTGGCTTATTCGTCTATGGAGAGTAAGTCCTCTCGCCAGAGGAGGATCACACAAATCCTCATCTTCACCAACGGTCGATGGTAACGAATCTCCTTCAAACCTGTCCGCTTCCAAACCAACTGGACACTCTACAACTGAAGATGACTTATCCACTTTGTGTCTTTTGTTCCCAGCTGCAACATCTTTCACATCGCCTTCTTCCAGTTCCTCACTACTTCGTTTCCTCTGTCGAACAGGAGAAGGGATAGATCTGAGAGTAACCGTATCATTATTATGGTCATGGTTGGGATCGTCGTTGAGATCAACCTGGTCGCCGATCCGAGCACGTTTAGGTGGTGTGCCGCCGGTCTTCTGCCGACGAAGTGAGGCAGAATCACTCGTATCAGCGGTATCTTCCTCCTCTTCCTCCTCTTCTTCCTGAAGCACGTCAGACGATCTTTTTCGCGGCCGAACATCAGGTTCTGGATCGGCTTCCGACGAAACAGAATAACTATACTCCTCCCCCTCAAATCTTGATTCGTTATCCTCCTCTTCCTCCTCTTCATACTCTTCCAAATCCGAACCATCATAATCCACTTCCTCTTCACCATCACCATCGAGCTCAAGTTCCCCAACTTCCGTAAGATCAATCTCCCCTGGCTGTCGATTGCGAATGACTAAGGCGGGATAGAGAGCGGTTCGTACAGTTGGGTCAACGGGTTGATGTGAGGATACGAGAGGAGGAACGAGCGCAGCGGTATTTGATTCAGCCTGAACTTTCTTAGCTCGTTCACATATCGAGCATCGACAATGATAGAGTGGAATACAAGCATCTCGCCAGGCCTAAAATAACCAATAAGTTTTACATAAATAAATGAGTAAGCATAGGAACTCACCGCTTTGAAGGCGTCCAGGCTATAATGTGGCATATGTCCGATCGTCACAGGTACATAGGGTATACATCTCAACAACTGTGGTGACGGCCTGACAGGATCAACAGGAATAGTAGCAGGTCGGTAATAGGTCGGTTGTTGTTGGCCCCGTAGAGGCTCTTCGGCTTTCTTCACTGTTCCGATAGTGCCTTCATCGCTTAACGGTGGTGGTGAAGGGGTCGTCTGCAGGGTCGTAGTAGATAATACCGGACTCGTGGCATTTGAATTTGAAGAACCATGGGTTCCACTGCTGCCGCTTGATGAGGTGGTCGACGCTGAGTCATCCTCCTTCCGACGATCTTTGACACCGCCCTCTACCTCGACCCTTCTCCTCAAGGCTTCCTCCTCGTTTTTCTTCCTCTCAATCCAGTCAACGCCATCGTACCATACACCTTCCTCCTCTCTCAAGATGGTCATAATGTCCTCCAATGTCATTTTGCCCGCCTTCACCGTAGGGTCTTCATAACCCTTCGACGAGAGGACCTCAGACTCCATAACGAGTTTTCGCACGATATTCCTCATGGGAGGTATCAGAATCTGTTGCATCTGCCTCATATGAGCGATGAAAGCTTGTTCGCAGAGGGCATAAGTGGGTGGAACTTCTCCAGTGTAGATGGGCCGTAATGGATGTTCCTCTTCGTCCGTGGCTGCTGATCCTTCACGAGCCCAAGGGCAAGGATGTACTGCACGAACAACAAGCGGTCTTCCTGGTACCGAGTTGTTATACCAAACGTCGGCTGGACTAATCCAATGGCCGTCCAATATTCTTTGACGAGCCCAATCATGCAAGGCCATCTCCTTCACCTGGTTGGAGTCCCTCACCATCATCATCTCTCTATCTTCATCAGAATCGGCCTCGTCAGCACTGCTATTTGACTGCTGAGCTGCCAAAGCATGTTGTCCCAAACTCTCGTATTTCGTTTGTTTTCGTAACCACCATTTCTCCCTGGCGAGGGTCAAGACTTCTTCAATCGTGCCTTCAGCCATATCCAAAAATCCATCTACGCATTGCCTCGTTTCCCAATCTGGGCTTTGCATCGTGTTACCACCAATAGCCTCCCGATCGCGTGGATTTCCAGATGCACGACGCCAGAGCCATTCAGATCTGCATTTCCGACATGTAGTTTCAACCCCTTTCCAAATGACGTCGTCTTCATTCTCATTGATACAGAGAGTATTGACATGTTCGAAATCTCTTGTAGTGGCGTCTTGAATGCCGAGGGTGGTCCCATCTTTAAGACAAAGTCCACAATAAGCGTTTCGACGTCGGTCATGGTCGCGACAGATAAGAATGGGTCCAAAATAGAATGACGGCGCCGTACGTTTGCCAGTCAGGAGTCCCACATTTGTGTACGAGAAGTTTATACGGCAGACAAAGCAGGAAACGCGGATTAAGTTGTGAAAATGTTGGTAGGCGCTAAGATGGACGACAGATGTATGGGCGTTCGAGGAAGCGTTGTGAGGAACTTTAACTTGGGGAACCATGTGATGCATACATGTGTCATTGGGGTCAATGAGAGCGATAGCTTGATTCCAGAATAAATGTTTTTCGACTACAATATAAGGGCATTAGCAACGATGTTTTATTGAGTTTATGCGAAAAAAATAGATGATTAAAAAAAGGAGTCTAGTCTGCAGATGATGAAGCACAGAAAAAATGGTTCGGAATCCGGCTTTATCGGCAATACTCTTCAAAAGGACAAAAGAGTTGTCCAAGGGACAAGGTCATAATATGGGAAGTGACATTTGCCAAATCCAACAGACGGCTATCCCTTGCCTGAGCTGATTGGGCAGGGATGGGCGGTCGTTGGATAGATAGGAGGGCGAGAGTAGGGAGGACTTCCCGGTCTTTTATTCGCCGCACCGCCCAATGGGAGATGGGGGAATAAGAGAAACAGATCGCCGATGTTAAGAAGGAAGATGAGAAGCGTCTCATGAATTCGGGGGGGATGGGGGTTGCAGACTTGATATAACATCGACAGAAGCTGTCAACGCTTATTTCGCTTAAATGCTGGAAGGGCTATAACGTCCGAACTGTTCAGGTCTCCGAGAGATTTGAATAGGAATATTACTGGAGGGGCATTGTCGAGGTGACAATAGGAATTGTATGAGGGGGAGAAGACGCAATGATAGCCCTCTTGTTCAAGATCGGACGCCACCACTGTATCAACTCGACGCTATGTACCATGAGATAGCCTCCAAACGATCCTGACGAGGTGGATATTTTTAGGGTAGATCATAACTTTGCGGCAACCATAGGGACGTGCACAACGGATGCAGACACGTCGCCAGTAGCTCTTTGCTCCATTAAATTATTGCTCCACCATCACATCAGAGCAAGATTGGGTACGAATCTGAGCGCTTAAAATTGGAATAGACCGATAACGATTTCAAAGTGGCAAGAGTCTCGAAATTGAAAAGAGAAGAAAGAAAGAGGTTCACTCACTCGCTCTGCGCCATTCTGGGCAAACTGACATGATGTTTTTTTCGAGTTCGATCGAGTCGCGTATACAAATATACACCATCCTGGGATGCCATAGTTTGCGAGCATCCCAAGTAGATGGACAATAGTTGGTAGCTGCGAGATCCCATAGATAATGATTCGTGATAAGCCTGAATACACAGTTGAGAATACGGTCCTCGGGTATGGCGTATGGGATCGACTGACCTGACGAGTTCTTCTGGCAGCTGTGGCCAAGACCTGTGAGCAGATTTTCCTTTAAAAAGTGGTACTGAGTGGTGTTCCGTTGCCGTGGAATGCTCCGTGCTCATCGTCGTCGTCGGTGTCGGGCACGGTGGTCAGTGCGCAGGGATTTTCGGCAGAGGTCACGATGATGAATTCAGTGACAAAAAGGACAGCTCTTCTCCCTAAAACCCTCTTATCAATGGTCCCACGCACGGACCATTAAACATGACATCCCCTTTTAGGAATAAGTTCCGAACGACATATTCACAATTAATTAATTTCAGTATTGTACAAGGTACATAATCATATCAAGGTAATCTTT
This sequence comes from Phlegmacium glaucopus, assembly GCA_015039465.1. Lineage (NCBI taxonomy): Eukaryota > Fungi > Basidiomycota > Agaricomycetes > Agaricales > Cortinariaceae > Phlegmacium > Phlegmacium glaucopus. The sequence continues at coordinate 273,766 of MU130477.1, read as the reverse complement.
ACATCCTTCCCTCCATAATCGCTGTACTCACACCCATGAGTGAGCCAAATCCACCTTCCTGTATCGCCGCAGGACTATTAAGAGGTGTCGTGGTCGCAGGGATATCCAGATATTTCATACCCTGTGTCGTCCCCAGATTCCTATGCAAACTCGAAGCCAAAATTACATCATATGTAAATGAAGGATTGGCTTCACTGTCTACATCATCGACATCATTGACAAATATAGTAGGCGGGGTGGCCATGCGGATCGAATCATGAGAAAAGGAAGTAGGGGGTGGGGCGTTTAATGATGTTTCCCTGCTTTGTGTTCCTGTTCCAGGGTCTGCGCTACTGGGAAATGAAGGCTTTTCGTTTGAATCAAGGTCGGCAGACGCCTGCAAGAGTAATGTTGTATAATGGTGTGGTTGCAACACTAAATCCGCAATGCTATTGGCTGGGCGACGAAGAGTGCGTAAAGTATCCACGTCATCACCGTAGGATGTACCCGAAGTGGAAGGCTTTGAAGTTGTGTTCTTGGATGACATGATAAGGTACCTAATGCCGTTCAGGTTATGATGTGAACGCGAGGGAAATGAACTCACAAACTATGGTACAATATCAAATCAAATTATCAACAGCTTGTTAGCTGGTAGTAGTCGAGGTGTGAGGAAGAGAGTTAGACCTCCCGCCCACATACGTGCCTTCTTATATCGGAGGGCAATAGGTGATGCTGTGCGCAGCATACCTCTTGTTGGAGTCTGAACAAGCATATTCACAGTTGATACCGAGTATGGCAGGCTGTGCTATTAATGGGCGCCCCTAATGCCCAGTGTGAAATATAAGAATGTCTCCATGCCCGTGGAGTTGGTTGCTGCACAGTCATCGATTTTGTCACAAAGTACAAGAGCTATTGAAGAAGGTATTCGTTCGAAAATTTTAGAAGATTTAAGCGCTAAGCACTGGTTTCAATGATATGAGCATGGACGTGGATGTGGTTTTGACCAAGTGTCATGGAATATTGTTTCCGAATTCCGTAACACGGAATATGGCGCACTGCCGGGCCGCTGATTAAGGAGCAGAGCTTCAACAGAATCGCCTCTAAAAGATTAGCGCAGTCCGGGCAACATGTGAAGCTAGAGGCAATCCTCCGGAGATGCTTACAAAAACTGAGTAACTGCGCACAGAGTTGTTAAAAAATGGAGGTGAATATGAGATTGTCGGTCGGAGTTTCGAAAGCCTATATTGTACAAGAAGAAAGACGAATAGAGCAAATTTATGACAATCAACGAACAGCACCTTTCCAATTCCTAACAGTGCCAAGTACCGCATAGCGGTCATTTTTAGAACAGCATTTCCTGTTCATCCCATACAATAGCATCTGCCAGTGCACCTGGCAAATAAGCGAATCGCTGTGGTGGCGATATCTTATACTTTTCTTTGAGCTCAGGTGCGGTTAAAGGTGTATGCACCTTGTACAGGTGAAGAATCTCGTATGCAAATTTTGATTCTTTTAGACCTTGGTTGAAGTCGGAATTTCCAAGACCTTCTTCATCTTTAACTTCGCCAAGTTGTTTGCCGTTACTGAAATTCGCTTTATCAGCATATATACACTCCAGAGAAAAGAAGTATAAGCATACCTGATCACAGCAATGTATAGCGCAATGTTTGGTCTGGAGCCGATGAATAAAACCTGCAGCAACTAAGTTAAGCACACGATCGTATATCTACCGAAGACGAAAAGGCGTACCACATTCGCTCAATATTACTCGAAATATTGTATTTCCGAAACTCATGATTTTTCACGCGAGAAACAATATTGTCCATATGCGGTGTCTTAATGGAAATGACAATATCTGACGGCGGGTTGGGTTTTTTTAGTTTCGTTTTGGATTTTGCGGTCTCCGACGTGTTTTTGCGTGATTCAGAGGCATTTTTTCGGAATATAGATGTAATTTTTTGTTGGCGTTGAACAGGCATAGTCACGGGAGACTCGGAGAATCACAAGATTATTGGTGCTGTTCCATAAGATAAATTGGGTCAACATATGAAGACGGGAGATCGGAACAATAGTTACTTACAATTAAAGAAAGAGTAAGAAGAAACGTTCGAATGTGGCTGGCGCTCTAGGTCAAGTGTTGGCGCGTTTGTGGCATGACATCAACAAACTAACAAGTGACGCGGTCACGTGCCGTGCATAACAAATTTTGAACGTTCGTCGTTGATGGCAATAATATTAATAGTATATACAGAAGTCCCCCACGTCCCTTTCTTCAAAACATTCTGGATGACCATGAACTTGGGATGATACTCACGACTTGTCAGATCTCTCCAAAAACCTATGTTTCCAAATTTCCTTCTGATAACTATTTCCAGAGCCACTACACCGCTCTCAGGCTGTCTATCTGGCAGGTGGCTCCTTTGTTGGATCAAATCCCTCACTTCTCCGAGTCCCTAACATGCTATACTATGCGTTCTTTAGAAGTGCTTCAATCATCTTCCAGCTTCCCAGATCTACGGGGGCTGGTCCTCATGCCCAACTTGCCTGCAGCCAATTGGTAGACGCCGTGGTATATTTGTCGGACTAAGTACATGCAACGTGCGTCCTTGGTTTTTTTTTTTTTTTGGGGGGGGGTTCCCGGGTTAGTCGAAGGGACTTTGGAACTTGGAAGCTCTTGCTTTGATATTTTGAGATCACGACAAATGTTCTCCGCAAAACGTGCCTCTCTCAACTGCGGGTCTACCATGAATGACTCGAGCAGTCAACACCACTAGCACTGCTAGAGAATAATAAATATGCGCTAGGTATCAAAAATCATAATGTACAGCATATTAAATTTTACTGCTTTTTGACTATAGGAGACAACGGAAATCAATGGATAAGCGCCCACCGGCGTCGAGTCTTGCGGAGCCTCAAAAGCAGTTTCTTCTAGTCTTAATTTATGCACAAGAATAGCTTTTTCTCAAATATCCTTTCGTCCCACCTCTCTTCTCTCTATCAATCTGACGTTCTGCAGTCACTAATCTGTGTCGGGTCGGCTCATGAAAACTGCCTTATGGTTCTTGCGTATATTCATCTCTTGATACGTTTTCGAGTAGCGGGGGATTATAAACTCATGCCGATTTTTCAGTTCATCATCTCCGAGCTAGTGGATACAGTGTCAAGGAATTGCGCTGAGCCTATTACTTTGCTGCCTAATAACTTCGAACATTGCTAAAATATTGCTATTCTCTGGCTATGGTATCCTCCGTCTTCTCAATGTTCATTCAAGCCTTCGCCGTATCCCAGAGGCACATTTATAAATGAAATGTGATTTGGCGTACGAATATTGTGCCCACTCCTGCAAAAAGAGTGAAGCTTATGAGCGTTCTACTGCCTGTTACATACTTCAAATGGACTTCTGGTTTCTTCAAGAGATTTCATTTAGATGTAACATCCATTGGAAATGATATAGACATGCACAATCCAACATCCCCTTCAGCATCTTCTAGACAACTCCCAGCCGAATCTTCCACAAGCCCTATGACTAACTCCACTCCTGCAGACCCAGAGTTTAGCAAAGCGATTATCAAGGCCTACAGCAGCCGATCTTTCACAAGTCATCAATAACAATAATTTGTAATGTATAACTGAGCCCAATTATGTACATGTCTTAAGCTAATCCCAAAAACGCTCGCGAGTCCGAAGATAGAAGAGATCTGAAGACTATGGCAGATGTGAGTATAAAATATCACATAGATGATGAAAGATAGATGCACGCACCCCACTCCTTCTATACCACCACTGCCTCATCACATCTTCCGGCTCGCTCAAATAGAGCATGAATATATTTTAATGAATATGACCGAAACAACTTCGACGGATTGTCCACCCAGGAGTCCACCTCCTTGAATAATACATCAAGGTCTTTTCCTTCTGCTTGAAACTTTTTGAATGACAAGCAATACTCGAGTCCCTGCAACCTCAAATAATCGTAGCCCCCTTCACACACGTAGAGGCTTTTGGAGATCTTCACTCCGGACCAGTCGAGGATTTGTGGGGCGTAGATGATGATGGGAGACTGAGGGATGTGCCGCCATAAAAGTTGTTCCTGGTAATAACCAGAATAGTCGGAACTAGTGACTCGGACTCAGTCGGACCTCTCGTCGCTAGCAAAGACCATCGCTCGAAGGAGATTTCGAAGAGGAGTATTGAATTCGAGTTTCGCAACCGCTTCAATATCAGAAATGTCGACGCTGTATTCGCCATGATGAGGACAATAAAATTTAATCATCGTTCCTTCGTAAACATTTCGAATCCCATGTTTGTCTGCTAGACCACTCATCCACAGGGCACATTGAGCGAATTCCGAGGCATCTATGTTTAGGAGCCAGGGACCTTTGGAGTTCCTGTCGTTGATCGAGTATCTTCTTCACAGCCACTACCACCTTCGGATCATTCAAAAACTCTGTCTGGGTCCGTATCCTGTACCTGACACCCCAGTATTTATGTAGGGAGGCCATAACGACCTTGTAATCTTCCATATAACTATCCATCTCTTTCGTATCAAAGAGTCAACGCCATGATGGCGTTGACTCTTCTGGTAGATGGTGCCGTCGATGTTGACTTGTTCTGATGGCGCTGTATCTACAATGTCGAGTGATATAAGCACATCCCGATCCTGAACGCGGCTTGCAATTGCAAAAGCCACAGAAAATGTCGCGATTGTACCAATGTGAGGGGAGCTATTGGGTTGCGCCCCAAATTGGGAAATGAGGGTTTTTCCTTTGCAGTACTGGAGGAAATGGGGGATGAAGTGATCCTTGAAAACGTAGGATCCTGCGCCCAATGGATTATGGACGACTCCACCGTGTTTGATACTGCAAATTAACAAAGACATAGCTAGTGCCACTGACAACCACTGATGGTGAGGTTACAGGTAATGAGTTAAGAAGAGCAAGGTGGCCACTCCGTCGGACCAGCTGGCCAGCACTCGACATTTAATTCATATCCTTGGTAGGATACCGTTGAAAACTCCCGGGTAATTTCTCACAAAGAACTGTCCAACTAATTTTTAACGGAAATGTGTAGCGATTGTATTATCTAATCTTCGTTATGATGATCAATCCTTATCTTCTAGATTGCTGGTCCACTTATTCTTATCCTTCTGAACAGTACATTAAAGAGATCTGAGTAGCCACGAAGACTCCAGTGGAATTCATAAATCTACAATCATTCGCCTTCCCTCCCGATTTTGTTTTACTCACGTTCACCACCTCGCCCCCTTCTGGCGCGCTGAGCGTTGATCTTTGACTTGTACGTGGCTGGCCACCATGAAGATGGTCTCCGTGTTTGACCGAAACGAGCTGGTTGTGATTGGTGCTTCATGAATTGTTCAGCTAATAAATCTAAAAGAGATTGAGATAAAATAAATCGTTCATTAGAATTTACAGGAGAAGCTCACCAAAATTGAGGACAAGGAGATGGACGGGCAGTAATAAGGGACAAAAATTGATTAGAACAAAGCAAACATCTGGTTGAGAAAGACATCGATGCATACCGACTTGGAGTTGGATAATATTGGTGATCTGTCATTGGTAGCGATCGCTTGAAGGAATGTTGAGTGGCACCATGCAACCCATAGAGTCACAGTGTTGAGTTTGGATTAGGTTGAGATTGGAGGGAAACAAGAATCTGGCTGACAGCACGACTTCTCTGCGGAGATCCGTGACGGGAAGAAATTGCGCACATCTATAGCGAGCAGTACAAGGCGAGCAAGGTATCGTTCCAGCTGCTCCAAATCACACGCCTTCAATCATCATGTGCATTCTCAAGCCATCTTCAGGCTGGAATGTCGTGCATAGGGCGAGAGAATTGGGTGCCAGGCATGATTCTAGGGAACACAAGTGGTTTGGTGTGACGGCCTGTCACAGGTCTAGAAACCTTCCCGCCAAATTGACTTCCCTCTCAGAAGCAACTCAGAAGTATAATTTGTCATCAGGACCTGCGTCTGATGAAATGTACGAGAGTTGAACGTTGGGGCCTCAATTTCCTGCAATACCTCCGTGACTAGATAACATTTAGAATCCTCAACGCCTTAGCGCCCATCTTGCACCTGGCATCTGATCTGCACTGTGACTAGTATCGTAATAAGTCGCCAACAGGCTGTGCTAGCGAATAGTTCTTGACATCGTGGAGTCCAACAACTGTCACAATGGCAGCACATTGCTAATTGTTCCTGCCGCCGCTTCCATTTTTTCTCTAACATGTCGCCCAGATTGGTCTATCGTGGACCTCGACGTAAATTAGTACTTGCATTCGATGTGGGAACGACATATAGTGGTATTTCTTATAGGTAAAATTTTTCAAGCCTTCCGAGTCGCCTTCCAATAGATGACCATACTGTAATCACAGCGTACTCGATCCTGGTCAGGTTCCCGAAATCAAAGGAGTTACAAGGTTCAGTAGTACTATCCCTATACCAGTCAGCGATATCAATCATCAGGCATTGACTATGGATGTAGATTTCCTGCACATGAGCAAACTAACGGAGCCTCCAAAATCCCTACCGTGATCTACTACGATCGGAGTGGGAAGGTTAGAGCAGTGGGTGCGGAAGCTATGAAAGAGGGCATCTACGAGGTAGTTGAAAATGAGAACTGGGTGAAAGCTGAATGGTAATCATACTAATATGACTCCAGGTTGCTACATTCGTTCATCGACATAATTTTCCCCAGGTTTAAACTGCACCTGAGATCGAAAGTTGGCGCTGGTCGTAGTGTCAGTGATGATATACCCCCACTTCCACTCAACAAGACTGTGGTAGAAGTCTTTGCAGACTTCCTCAAATACCTCCTAGAATGTGCATCCAGTTATATTCAAGAGACCCATGTTAATGGTACCGACCTATGGAGCTCGGTGAAATCTCAGATCGATTTCGTTCTTTCGCATCCGAACGGATGGGAGGGCGCACAGCAGAATGAGATGCGTCGAGCTGCAGTGTTAGCGGGGCTTATTCCTGATAACACCAGTGGCCACTCTCGCATCTCGTTCGTGACAGAAGGAGAGGCTAGCTTGCATTTCTGTGTGCAGAATGGATTGCCAGCCGGAGCGATGACGGTATGTAGGCAGTCCAAGTCAAAGTGTCCAGACAGAATACTCATATCGCTAGAATGGTAATGGTATCGTGATCGTCGATGCAGGCGGTGGAACGATCGACATAAGTTCGTATAGCAGAAACTCAAATTCGCGAAAGGAAAGCTTTGAAGAAATAGCTGCTCCACAATGTCAATTATCCTTCATTACTTAGGAAATTTCCTGCCTCCGCTCACTGTACATCAGGTCATTTTGAAGGTTCTGTGTTTGTCAGCATGCGTGCAAAGCTGTTCTTGGAGAGTATGTCACTTCCAAACTATGCCTATGATATCATTGGTTAATTTTTGCCTAGAATACTTGACTGATTCACCTTTTCTCGACGATTTGGACCATATCATCCGTATCTTTGACAAGACAACCAAACTTCGGTTTAGGACAGCCTCGGAACCCCTATACGTCAGATTTGGATCGGCTAGAGACAATGATGAGATTTATGACATTCGCTTCGGTCAACTGAAGTTGATGGGGTCAGTCCTTCCCCATTGATTAGACTCGAATGTGCGGTAGCTCAACATTTCTTAGGTATTACATTACACACTTCTTTCAGCCTTCCATAGATTGTATTGTCAAAGCAGTCGTTGACCAAAAGGAGATTGCATGTAAACCAATCTCGGTAAGTTTTGCACACCGTTCACCGAAATACTATTTTCCAAATTCTTGTAAATTTAGCATGTCGTGCTTGTAGGCGGGTTCGCAGCCAGTGACTGGCTATTCACCAAGGTACATGAGGCGCTTACTCCCCTTGGGCTGAACATCGTCCGTCCTGAAACCCACGTGTGAGTCTTCTTCAAGAACAAAATGAGTCGGTATTCATGTTCCCGCCCCAATCAACATTCAGAAACAAAGCTGTGTCAGATGGGGCGATCTCATTTTACCTCGACCACCTTGTGAGAACTCGCGTTTCTAAGTTCATATATGGCACCTTCTGCACCGTTGTATACGATCCAACTGTTTCAGACCACAAAGAACGGTCTCGCAAGGTGTACACCTCCGTTTCTGGGAACAAGGAGATTGATGACTTTTTCTCTATCATTTTACCTAAAGTGAGTTGTGTACCTTTCCTTATTACATATCCCTTCCTTAAAATATCTTTTTTATGTAGGATACTCAAGTTTCGGAGACGGAAGAATTTAAACGGCCTTATACCCTGGAATCAGATGAGGCAGACGAATTTGGATCTATTACTGCCGATCTTTGGTGTTATCGAGGAAACAGCGCAACTCCAAGGTGGAAAGACGTTGATACCGGTTGAGTCACCACAACCACATCCACCATTGTCAACGTACATTGATGACCTTAATATATATATTTTTCAGGTAATTACATGAAGCTCGGTATCATACAGGCCGATCTTTCTCTGATACCTGTATTTCCTCGACCTAAAGTTACGGGAAGGGGAAATTTCTACAAGGTTAAATACAATATCGTTGTTTTGTTTGGAACGACCGAGATGAAAGTATATCTAGCCTGGAAGGAGAATGTGAGTGGTGTCTTTATCCTTTTCAACGAAAAACGATATCGGATTCACTGCCGACGATGTGGTTTTTTTTTTAGGGAGTTAAGAAACGGTATGTTGAAAAATCTTTTTTTTTGCAGTTGGCTTGCTCTAACTTGTATACTTTTATTTGATCTTTCATTGTAGGAGTCCGGCGAAGATTATATATGACCTTGACGACGACGAATGATCACCCGAGAGTGGTATCAATATTTGTGGGAATTTTCGTACATAAGGATTTTTGGGAGGGTTAGTTAATAGCGGGTGTCTGAGCTGAGCTTGCATGGAATGAATTGAATAATAACCTATTCAAAGTTGGTTCAATATATGCTTTTTTTAAAAGAAACCGACACCTGACCTCGTGCCCAGCCCTTTTTAAAGTTCGACCTTCACGAAGCACCTCTTTCTGCACTGTGCAGCTGAAAGTTGTTCAAATTCAAATGTTCGAGCCTAGGAATGAATCAACTAGGACCTCAAACCGCGAGAGTAAATGACCGCAATATCTTGCAGCAATTCCGTGACTAGATAAGATCTGGAATCCTCAACGTGCGAGTCTGATTAGCGGCTATTAGCGGCCATTCTGACAGCGCCCCTTTCACCTGATCAGCATGATGCCGCCATTAGGCTGGTGGATGCAAGTAGCTGTTGACGGCGTCCAACAACCGCTCTTCCCGTCACCTCCCTGTCTGCTCTAACATGTCGATCAGGTCGGTCTATCGCGGATCTCGACGTGAATTGGTGGTTGCATTCGATGTTGGAACAAAATATAGCGGTATTTCTTACAGGTAAATCTTTTCAAGACTTCTGAGTCGCCTTCCAATAGATCACCATACTATAATCATATCGCTAGAACGGTGATGGTATCGTGATCGTCGATGCAGGAGATGGCATCATCGATGTTAGTTCATATAGCAGAAACCTGAATTCGCCGGGGGAAAGCTTTGAAGAAATAGCTGCTCCACAATGTCCGTTACCATTGCTTTGAAATATTCCTGCTTACGCTCATTACACATAAGGTCATTCCCATGGTTCTGTTTTCGTCACCATCCATGCAAGACTGTCCTTGGAGAGCATGTCTCCACCAAACTATGACTTATCATATTATGATTGATCCTCTTTAGCTAGGTTACTTGGCTGATTCACCTTTTCTCGACGATTTGGACCATATTGTCTGTTGTTTTGATAAGACAACCAAACTTCGGTTTAAGGAAGCCGAGAAATACGTGAGATTTGGATCAACTAGAGACAACGATGAGAGTCATAACATTCGCTTCGGTCAACTGAAGTTGATGGGGTCAGTCCCCTCTGTTGATTAGATTTGAATGTCCCCGACCTCAATCTTTTTTAGGTCTGATGTAGCCCAAATATGACTGAAACAACTTCGACAGATTGTCCATCCAGGAGTTCACCTCCTTGAATAATACATCAAGGTCTTTTCCTTCTGCTTGAAACTTGTTGAATGACAAGCAATACTCAAGTCCCTGCAACTTCAAATAATTGTAGCCTCCTTCGGAGACATAGAGGATTTTGGAGATCTTTACTCCGGACCAGTCGAGGATTTGTGGGGCATAAATGATTATGGGAGATGCAGGAATATGCCGCTATAAAAGGCTGCTCTTGATAGTAGCCTGAATAGTCGGCACTCGTGACACGGACCCGGTCAGATTTCTCGTCGCTAGCAAAGACCATCGCTCGGAGGAGATTTCGAAGAGGAGTATTGAATTCGAGCTTCGCAACCGCTTCAATATCAGAAATGTCGACGCTGTATTCGCCATGATGAGGACAATAAAATTTAATCATCGTTCCTTTGTAAACATTTCCTAGGCCATGTTTGTCTGCTAGACCGCACTCATCCACGAGACACATTGAGCGAATTCCGAGGCATCCATGTTCAGGAGCCAAGGACCTTTCGAGTTCCTGTCGCTGCTTCCTCACAGCCACTATCATTTAAAAACTCTGTCTGGGTCCGTATCCTGTACCTGACGCCCCAGTATTTATGTAAGGATGCCATGATAACCTTGTAATCTTCCATGTAACCATCCATCTCTTTTGTATGGCGTTGGCTCTTCTGGTAGATGGTGCCGTCGATGTTGACTTGTTCTGATGGCGCTGTGTCTACAATGTCGAGTGATAAGATAAGTCGTTCATTAGAATAAACAAGAGAAGCTCACGAAAATTGAGGACAAAGAGACGGACGGGCAGCAATAAGGGACAAAATGTGATTAGAACAAAGTAAACATCTGGTTGAGAAAGAAATCGATGCTTACCGACTTGGAGTTAGATGATATTGGTGATCTATCATTGGTAGCGATCGCTTGAAGGAATGCTAAGTGGTACCATGCAACCCATAGAGTGACAGTGTTGAATTTGGATTAGGTTGAGATTGGAGGGAAGCAAGAATCTGGCTGCATGACAGCTCGACTTCTCTGCAGAGATCTGTGAGGGGAAGAAATTGTGCACATCTATAGCGAACAGTATACAAGGGGAGCAAGGTAGCTGCTCCAAATCACGCGCCTTGAATCATCGTGTGCATTCTCATGCCATCTTCAGGCTGGTGGAATATTGTGCGTAGCCTGAGGGTGAGAGGATTGGGTGCTAGGAACTTGGAGCATAATTCTAGGGAACACACGATCACTGACCTCTTGCCAGAGCAAGACACAATTTAGACTTCTAAACAAAAGTCCAAATTAAATTAAATTAATGATGATATCTATGAAACGACTCATTCATCTGAGCAGGAAACTTACTAGACTCGTGACCAGTCGTCGATATGAGATGCGCGAAAATAGGTCATACTTACATAATATCGAGTCTCACGAGGACCCTGGGCAATAGGCCTCGAGGCAGGGTCCGAATCCAGACAGGATTCAAGCTTTTTTGACGGACGGCTAGAGTCAATCCGGACAAGATTTGCCGAAATTTTTTGGGCAGCCAGTGCCAGAATCCAGACAAGTTTGGGAAAATTGTGATAGGCTAGTTGCCCATCCGGACAAATTTTAGGGTATTAATATGCTATAGTATGGTGAAGTCTGTTGAGCGTACGAATGACTCAATATCTGCCGGTTCAACTCCCTCTCTGATTACTTTTTTCTTTGCTGTATGTTATTCTGGACTTAGTAAAATAATCATGATAATTTTTGTAAAACAAAGATTCGCATCTCTCAGTCAGGCATTCCTGACCAGAAACTCCTTTAGCTCCTTTCAGTCAACTGCTCTCTTATTATGGACGAAGCGCCTGTACTTTTCATGCTGCTATTAAATTGTTTTGAAAGCAGGGTGGAAATCTTGAATATGAAAATAATTTTGTTTACTCGTAAATGATAGGATATGCTTATTCCAAGCCAGAATTGTACTTTTCGAGGCGGGCCGCGGGCAAGAGCAGTACAGACCTTTTTTGAGCCTAGGAGGCTTGATCTACCAGTCCGGACAAAATTTGGGCCAAAAAATAGCTAGGTCAACGGTCCAGACATTTTTTTGGAAAATCTTGGGATCCTAGGTGCAATCCGGACAAGAATCGCACTGAATCGCGACGCCCTGTCCGGACAAAAAGTTGAAATCTGGGACCCTGCCTCTTGGCCTATTGCCCAGGGTCCTGTCTCACGTCTTGTCACAGGTCTAAAAACTTTCTCGCCACATTGACTTTTCTCTCAGAAGTATAATTTGTGATCAGGACCTGCGTCTGATGAAATACAAGATTTGAACGTTGAACGTTGAACGTTGAGGCCTGAGGCCTCAATGTCCTGCAATAATTCCGTGACTGGATAACATTTAGAATCCTCAAGGCCTTAGCGCCCCATCTTGCGCCCATCTCTCACCTGATTTGCATGACATCGTGATGAAGTCGCCAACAGGCTGTGCTAGCGAGTAGTTCTTGACATCGTGGAGTCCAACAACTGTCACAGTACATTGCTAACTGTTCCTGCCGCTGCTTCCCTTTCTTCTCTAACATGTCGCCCAGATTAGTCTATCGTGGACCTCGACGTAAATTGGTACTTGCATTCGATGTGGGAACGACATATAGTGGGATTTCTTATAGGTAAATCTTTTCAAGCCTTCCGAGTCGCCTTCCAACAGATGACCATACTGTAATCACAGCGTACTCGATCCTGGTCAGGTTCCCGAAATCAAAGGAGTTACAAGGTTCAGTAGTACTATCCCTATACCAGTCAGTGATATCGATCATCAGGCATTGACTATGGATGTAGATTTCCTGCACATGAGCAAACCAACGGAGCCTCGAAAATCCCTACCGTGATCTACTACGATCGGAGTGGGAAGGTTAGAGCAGTGGGTGCGGAAGCCATGCAAGAGGGCATCTACGAGGTAGCTGAAGATGAGAACTGGGTGAAAGCTGAATTGTAATCGCACTAATGCGGCTCCAAGCTATGACGTTTATTCATCATCAGCTTGATTTTTCCAGGTTTAAACTGCACCTTAGATCGAAAGTTGGCGCTGGTTGTAGTATCAGTGGTGATCTCCGAATCCCCCCACTTCCACCCAACAAGACAGTGGTAGAAGTCTTTGCAGACTTCCTCAGATACCTCCTGGAATGTGCATCCAGTTACATTCAAGATACCCATGTTAATGGTACCGACCTATGGAACTCGGTGAAATCTCAGATCGATTTCGTTCTTTCGCATCCGAACGGATGGGAGGGCGCACAGCAGAGTGAGATGCGTCGAGCTGCAGTGTTAGCGGATCTTGTTCCTGATAACACGAGTGGTCACTCTCGCATCTCGTTCGTGACGGAAGGAGAGGCTAGCTTGCATTTCTCTGTCCAGAATGGATTGCCGGCCGGCGCAATCACGGTATGTAGGCAGTCCAAGTCAAAGTATCCAGACAGAACACTCACATCACTAGAATGATAATGGTATCGTGATCGTCGATGCAGGCGGTGGAACTATCGATATAAGTTCGTATAGCAGAGACTCAAATTCGCAAAAGGAAAGCTTTGAAGAAATAGCTGCTCCACAATGTCAATTATCCTTCATTACTTAGGAAATTTCCTGCCTCCACTCACTGTACATTAGGTCATTTTGAAGGTTCTGTTTTTGTCAGCATGCGTGCAAAGCTGTTCTTGGAGAGTATGTCACTTCCAAACTATGCCTATTATATCATTGATTAATTCTTTGCCTAGAATACTTGGCTGATTCACCTTTTCTCGACGATTTGGATCATATCATCCGTATCTTTGACAAGACAACCAAACTTCGGTTTAGGACAGCCTCGGAACCCCAATACGTCAAATTTGGGTCGGCTAGAGACAATGATGAGAGTTATAACATTCGCTTCGGTCAACTGAAGTTGATGGGGTCAGTTCTTCCCCATTGATTTGACTGGAATGTGCCGTAGCTCAAAATTTCTTAGGTCTTACATGGCAGACTTCTTTCAACCTTCCGTAGATTGTATTGTCAAAGCAGTCGTTGATCAAAAAGGGATTGCACATAAACCAATCTCCGTAAGTTTTGCACACCGTTTACCGAAATACTATTTTCCAAATTCTTGTGAATTTAGCATGTCGTGCTTGTAGGCGGGTTCGCAGCCAGTGACTGGCTATTCACCAAGGTACATGAGGCGCTTACTCCTCTCGGGCTGAACATCGTCCGTCCTGAAACCCACGTGTGAGTCTTCTTCAAGAACAAGATGAGTCGGTATTCATGTTCCCGCCCCAATCAACATTCAGAAACAAAGCCGTGTCAGATGGCGCGATTTCATTTTACCTCGACCACCTTGTGAGAACTCGCGTTTCTAAGTTCATATATGGCATCTTCCGCAACATTCAATACGATCCAACTGCTTCAGACCACAAGGAACGGTCTCACATGGTGTTCACCTCCGCCTCTGGGAAGAAGAAGATTGGTGGCGTTTTTAGTATTATTTTACCTAAAGTGAGTTGCGTACCTTTCATTATTACATATCCCTTCCTTTAAATATCTTTTTTATGTAGAATACTCAAGTTTCGGAGACGGAAGAATTTAAACATTCTTTTCACAAAAGCTCAAGGCGGGCAGACGGATTTGGATCCATTACTTGCCATCTTTGTTGTTATCGAGGAAACATCGCAACTCCAAGGTGGAAAGATGTTGATACCGGTTGAGTCACCAAAACCACATCCACCATTGTCAACCTACATTGATGACCTTATTATTATTTCTTTGCAGGTAATTACATGAAGCTCGGTACCATACAGGCCGATCTTTCTCGGATACCTGTATTTCCTCGACCTAAAGTTGGGGGAAAGGGAATTTTCTACAGGGTTCATTTCGATATGGTTCTTTTGTTCGGAACGACCGAGATCAAAGTATATCTAGCTTGGATGGAGAACGTGAGTGGTTTCTTCATCCTTTTCAAACGAACAATGATATTGGATTCACTGCCGACGATGTGGTTTTTTTTAGGGAGTTGAGAAACGGTATGTTGAAAAATCGTTTTTTTTTGCAGTTGGCTTGCTTCAACTTGTATACTTTTATTTTATCTTTCATTGTAGGAGCCCGACGAAGATTATATATGACCTTGACGACGAAGAATGCGAGAGTGGTATCAATATTTATGGGACTGTTTGTACATAAGGATTTCTGGGAGGTGAATTAAATAATAACCTGTTCAAAGTTGGTTCAATATAATAATAATATTATATATGATTTTTTTTTATATTAAAAACCGACATGTGACCTTGTGCCTAGCCCTTTTTTAAAGTTCGACCTTCACGAAGCTCCTTTACGTACCTCTTTCTGCACTGTGCAGCTGAAAGTTGTTCAAATTCAAATGTTCGAGCCCAGGAATCAATCACCTAGGACTTCAAACCGCGAGAGTAAATGACCGCAATATCTTGCAGCAATTCCGTGACTAGATAAGATCTGGAATCCTCAACGTCCGAGTCTGATTTGCGCCCATTCTGACAGCACCCCTTTCACCTGATCAGCATGATGCCGCCATTAGGCTGGTGGATGCAAGTAGCTGTTGACGGCGTCCAACAACCGCTCTTCTCGTCATCTCCCTTTCTGCTCTAACATGTCGATCAGGTCGGTCTATCACGGATCTCGACGTAAATTGGTGGTTGCATTCGATGTGGGAACGAAATATAGTAGTATTTCTTATAGATAAACCTTTTCAAGACTTCTGAGTCGCCTTCCAATAGATGACCATACTATAATCATATCGCTATAACGGTGATGGTATCGTGATCGTCGATGCAGGAGATGACATCATCGACGTTAGTTCGTATAGCAGAAACCTGAATTCGCCAAAGGAAAGCTTTGAAGAAATAGCTACTCCACAATGTCCGTTACCATTGTTTTGAAATATTCCTGCTTACGCTCATTGCACATCAGGTCATTTCTTTGGTTCTGTTTTCGTCACCATTCATGCAAGACTGTTCTTGGAGAGTATGTCTCCACCAAACTATGACTATCATATTATGATTGATCCTCTTTACCTAGGTTACTTGGCTGATTCACTTTTTCTCGAAGATTTGGACCATATCGTCCGTTGTTTTGACAAGACAACCAAACTTCGGTATGGGGAATACGTCAGATTTGGATCAACTAGAGACAACATAGTCATAACATTCGCTTCGGTCAACTGAAGTTGATGGGGTCGGTCCTCTCTGTTGATTAGATTCGAATGTGCCCGACCTCGATCTTTTTAGGTCTGACGTAGCCCAATTCTTTCAGCCTTCGATGGATTGTATTGTCAAAGCAGTCCTTGACCAGAAGAAGATTGCACACAAACCGATCTCGGTAAGCTTTGTATGTTGTCCTCCAAAGAATCGTTTTCAAATTTGTGAATTTAGCATGTCGTGCTCGTGGGCGAGTTCGCGGCTAGTGACTGGCTATTCACCCAAGGTACACGAGGCGCTTACTCCCCTTGGGCTGAATGTTGTCCGTCCTAAAAACCACGAGTAAGTATTCTCCGATGCTAAAACAATGATTTAGTTCTATTTTCCCTCAATATTCAGCAACAATACCGTTTCAGGGAGTCTGAACAAGCATATTCGCAGTTGATACCGAGTATGGCAGGCTGTGCTGTTAATGGGCACGCCTAAGGCCCAGTGTGAAGTATAAGAATGTTTCCATGCCCACTGAGTTGATTGCTGCACAGTCACAAAGTACAAGAGCTATTGAAGGTGTTCAGTTCGAAATTTCAGAAGAGTTAAGTGCTAAGCACTGGTTTCAATGATATGAACATGGACGTGGACGTGGTTTTGGCCAAGTAGTGTCATGGAATATTGTTTCCGAATTCCGTAACACGGAATATGGCGCGCCGCCGATTATGGAGCAGAGCTTCAGCAGAATTGCCCCTAAAAGATTAGTGCAGTCCGGGCAATATGTGACGCTAGAAGCAATCCTCCGGAGATGCTAACAAAAGCTGAGTAACTGCGCACAGATATGTTAAAGAATGACGGTGACATGAGGTTGTCGGTCAAAGTTTCCAAATCCTATATTGTACAAGAAGAAAGACGAATAGAGTAATTTTATGACAATCAAGTAACAGCACCTTTCCAATTCCTAAGTACTGCATAACAGTCATTTTTAAAACAGCATTTCCTGTTCATCCCATACAATAGCATCTGCCAGTGCACCTGGCAAATAAGTGAATCGCTGTGGTGGCGATATCTTATACTTTTCTTTGAGCTCAGGTGCAGTTAAAGGTGTATGCACCTTGTACAGGTGAAGTATCTCGTATGCAAATTTTGATTCTTTTAGACCTTGGTTGAAGTCGGAATTTCCAAGACCTCCTTCATCTTTAACTTCGCCAGGGTGTTTGCCGTTACTGAAATTCTCTTTATCAGCATATATACACTCCAGAAAAGAAGGGTATAAGCATACCTGATTACAGCAATGTAGCGCAATGTTTGGTCTGGAGCCGATGAGTAGAACCTGCAGCAACTAAATTAAGCACACGACCGCATATCTACCGAAGATGAAAAGGCGTACCACATTCGCTCAATATTACTCGAAATATTATATTTCCGAAACTCATGATTTTTCACGCGAGAAACAATATTGTCCATATGCGGTGTCTTAATGGAAATGACAATATCGGTCTTTACTGACGGCGGGTTGGGTTTTTTTAGTTTCGTTTTGGATTTCGCGGTCTCCGATGTGTTTTTGTGTGATTCAGAGGCATGTTTCCGGAATATAGATGTAATTTTTTGTTGGCGTTGAACAGGCATAGTCACGGGAGACTCGGAGAATCACAAGATTATTGGTGCTGTTCCGTAAGATAAATTGAGTCAACATATGAAGACGGGAGATCGGAACAATAGTTACTTGCAATTAAAGAAAGAGTAAGAAGAAACGTTCAAATGTGGCTGGCGCTCTAGGTCAAGTGTTGGCAATAGGTAAAGCGCGTTTGTGGCATGACATCAACAAACTAAGAGTGACGCGGTCACGTGCCGTGCATAGCGTTCGTCATTGATGGTAAGGGATTGCCACGTGGGGAGTCCCACGCGATTAGCACCGTGCTGTCGGTTTTGAATAGTATATACAGAAGTCCCCCACGTCCCTTCAAAACGTTCTGGATGACCATGAACTTGGGATGATACTCACGACTTATCAGATCTCTCCAAGAACCTATGTTTCCAAATTTCCTTCTGATAGCTATACTAGTACTACACCGCTCTCAGGCTGTCTATCTGGTAGGTAGCTCCTTTGTTGGATCAAATCCCTCACTTCTCCGAGTCTCTAACATGCTATACTATGCGTTCTTTAGAAGTGGTTCAGTTATCTTCCAGCTTCCCAGATATACAGGGGCTGGTCCTCATGCCCAACTGGAATAGATCTTGCAGCCAATTGGTAGACGCCGTGGTATATTTGTCGGACTAAGTACATGCAACGTGCGTCCTTGGTTTTTTTTTGGGGGGGAGTTCCAGGGTTAATTGAAGGAAGTTGGGAAGTTGGAAGCTCTTGCTTTGATATTTTCAGATTATGGCAATGTTCTCCGCAAAACGTGCCTCTCTCAACTGGGAGTCTACCATGAGTGACTCGAGCAGTTCGTGCTGTTAACACCGCTAGCGCTGCTAGACAATAAAAAAATAGCCGCTATAGGTATCAAAATCATAATTTACAGCATTATTGACTTTTACTGCTTTTTGACTATAGGTGACAACAGCATCAATGGATAAGCGCCCACCGGCGTCGAGTCTTGCGGAGCCTCAAAAGCAGTTTCTTCTAGTCTTAATTTATGCCCAAGAATTTTTTTTTCAAATATACATCCTTTCGTCCCACCTCTCTTCTCTC
Source organism: Phlegmacium glaucopus (assembly GCA_015039465.1). NCBI lineage: Eukaryota > Fungi > Basidiomycota > Agaricomycetes > Agaricales > Cortinariaceae > Phlegmacium > Phlegmacium glaucopus. Next base: position 254,917 of record MU130477.1, on the reverse strand, counting down.
TATCAGTCTGGCGTTCTGCGGTCACCAATCTGTGTCGGGTCGGCTCATGAAAACTGCCTTATGGCTCTTGTGTATGTTCATCTCTTGATACGTTTTCGAGGCAGAAGATTATAAACTCATGCCGATTTTTTTTAGTTCATCATCTCCGAGCTAGTGGCTACGATGTCAAGGAATTGTGCTGAACCTATTACTTTGCTGTCTAATAACCTCGAACGTTGCCAAAATATTGCTATTCTCTGGCTATCGTATCTTCCGTCTTCTCAATGTTCACTTAAGCTTTCGCTGTACTTCTGGTTTCTTCAAGAGATTTCATTTAGATGTAACGTCCTTTGGAAATGATAGAGACCATGCACAATCCAACATCCCTTTCAGCATCTTCTAGACAACTCCCAGCCGAATCTTCCACAAGCGCTATGACTAGCTCCACGCCTGCAAACCCAGAGTTTAACAAAGCGTTTATCAAGGTCTACAGCAGCCGAAAGTTTAACAATCACTTGTAATGTATAATTGAGCCCAATTATGTATATGTCTTAAGCTAATCCCAAAAACGCTCGCGAGTCCGAAGATAGAAGAGATCTGAAGACTATGGCAGATGTGAGTATAAAATATCACATAGATGATGAAAGATAGACGCACACACCCCACTCCTTCTATACCACCACTGCCTCATCACATCTTCCGGCTCGCTCAAATAGAGCATGAATATGTTCTAACGAATATGACCGAAACAATTTCGATGGATTATCCACCCAGGAGTTCACCTCCTTGAATAATACATCAAGGTCTTTTCCTTCTGCTTGAAATTTTTTGAATGACAAGCAATATTCAAGTCCCTGGAGGCTCAAATAATCGTAGCCCCCTTCACACACGTAGAGGCTTTTGGAGATCTTTACTCCGGACCAGTCAAGGATTAGCGGGGCGTAGACGATGATGGGAGACTGAGGGATGTGCCGCCATAAGAGCTGTTCCTGGTAATAACCAGAATAGTCGGAACCAGTGACTCGGACCCAGTCAGACCTCTCGTCGCTAGCAAAGACCATCGCTCGGAGGAGATTTCGAAGAGGAGTATTGAATTCGAGTTTCGCAACCGCCTCAATATCAGAAATGTCGACGCTGTACTCGCCATGATGAGGACAATAAAATTTAATCATCGTTCCTTCGTAAACATTTCCTAGGCCATGTTTGTCTGCTAGGCCGCACTCATCCACAGGGCATATCGAGCGAATTCCGAGGCATCTATGTTCAGGAGCCAGGGACCTTCCGAGTTCCTGTCGCTGATCAATTATCTTCTTCACGGCCACTACCACCTCCGGATCATTCAAAAACTCTATCTGGGTCCGTATCCTGTACCTGACGCCCCAGTATTTATGTAGGGAGGCCATGATGACCTTGTAATCTTCCATGTAACTATCCATCTCTTTCGTATGGCGTTGGCTCTTCTGGTAGATGGTGCCGTCGATGTTGACTTGTTCTGATGGCGCTGTATCTACAATGTCGAGTGATATAAGCACATCCCGATCCTGAACGCGGCTTGCAATTGCAAAAGCCACAGCAAATGTCGCGATTGTACCAATGTGAGGGGAGCTATTGGGTTGCGCCCCAAATTGGAAAATGAGGGACTTTTTTTTGCAGTATTGGAGGAAATGAGGGACGAAATGATTCTTGAAAACGTAGGATCCCGCGCCCAATGGATTATGGACGACTCCATCGTGTTTGATGGTGCACGTTAACAAAGACATAGCTAGTGCCACTGATGTTGAGGTTACAGGTAATGAGTCAAGAAGAGCAAGGTGGCCACTCCGTCGAACCAGCTGGCTAGCACCCGGCATTCAATTCCCATGTCCCTGGTAGGATACCGTTGAAAACTCCCGGGTAATTTCAGGTAATTTCTCACAAAGAACTGTTTTTAACGGAAATGTGTAGCGATTGTATTATCTAATCTTCATTATGATGATCAATCCTAAATTAGATTGCTGGCCTTCTGGACAGTACATACAAGAGATCTGAGTAGCTACGAAGACTCCAGTGGAATTCATAAACCTTTCCTCCCGATTTTGTTTTACTCATGTTCACCACCTCGCCTTCTGGTGTTGGGTGAGCGCTGATCTTTGAACTTGTACGTGGTTGGCCACCATGAAGATGGTCTGCGTGTTTGACTGAGACGAGCTGGTTGTGATTGGTGCTTCATAAATTGTTGAGCTAATGAATCTAAAAGAGATTGAAACAAGATAAATCGTTCATTAGAATAAACAAGAGAAACTCACGAAAATTGAGAACAAAAAGGAGGCCAGGCAATAAGGGACAAAAAAAGTGATCAGAACAAAGTGGACATTGGTTGAGAAAGATATCTATGCGTACAAGATACAGGATCGGTGATCTCTTGCAAGAGCAAAACACTACTTAGCCCCCCAAACAAAGGTCCAAAAGCCGTTCTCCAGTCCATTTCGACGATATAATGCCGTTCATTCGACCTGAACGTAACATGTTAGCAACTGTAGCTGTGCCCTCGCATCAAATGTATGTAGGCGTAAAGGGGTAGCCGAAAACGAACAGCAGCCTGGGAAAGAAAAGATTCAGTATGAGAAAAGTCAACCAAACGGAAACATACGCGTGGAGGTATATATGAGCCTTGGACATTCATGATCCAGATAATATATTTTGGGGTGGTTTAGGCATTTTCGTATTTCCAGACAATGATATTTCGGCTCGCTGGGGAGTGTATTCATTCATTGGCAATGGCAAGTGGAAGACATCAACGATCAGTTGCAAGTGGCGGCAACCAACGGCACCATATGATGACGGACTTTGAAACTTTGAAGGCTGCGTTTGAAATTCAAGCCAATTTGATTTGTGGCTTAGAGTCGTATTTCAATCTTCAAGTCTTGTGTATCAATTTTTCTGTGCCAGTGTAACATTAAGGGTGCAACAACCACTTTCAGCTTCCCGGACAAATATGTGGACCTTCTATGCTTCTTCAAGATAGCTATGGAATATCCACATTTCAAAAGAATTACTCAGTCGGAGTCAGACTATATTCAGTAAAGTAAATCATAATTATACACAATATCTATGAAACGACTAATTCATCTGAGCAGGAAACTTTCCCGCCAGATTGATCCCTCTCAGAAGTATAGTTTGTGATCAGGACCTATCGTTAACTGTCTGATGAAATGTACGAGAGTTGAACGTTGAGGCCGCAATGTCCTGCAATAATTCCGTGACTAGATAAGATCTGGAATCCTCAACGCCTTAGCGCCCATTCGGACGGCACCCCTTTCACCTGATCTGCATCGTGGTGAAGTCGCCAACAGGCTGGTGCTAGCAAGTAGCTCTTGACATCGTCGAGTCCAACAACTGTCACAACACATTGCTAACTGTTCCTGTCGCCACTTCCCTTTCTTCTCTAACATGTTGCCCAGATCAGTCTATCGTGGATATCGACGTAAATTGGTACTTGCATTCGATGTGGGAACGACATATAGTGGTATTTCTTATAGGTAAATCTTTTCAAGTCTTCCTAGTCCCTTCCAATAGATGACCATACTATAATCACAGCGTACTCGATCCTGGTCAGGTTCCCGAAATCAAAGGAGTTACAAGGTTCAGTAGTACTATCCCTATACCAGTCAGTGATATCGATCATCAGGCATTGACTATGGATGTAGATTTCCTGCACATGAGCATATCAGTGGAGCCTCCAAAATTCCTACCGTGATCTACTACGATCGGAGTGGGAAGGTCAAAGCAGTAGGTGCGGAAGCCATGCAAGACGGTATCTGCGAGGTAGCTGAAGATGAGAACTGGGCCAAAGCTGAATTGTAATCGCACTAATGTGGCTCCAAGCTACTACATTTATTGATCATCGGCATAATTTTCCCAGGTTTAAACTGCACCTTAGATCGAAAGTTGGCGCTAGTCGTAGTGTCGGTGGTGATATCCGAATCCCCCCACTTCCACCCAATAAAACTGTGGTAGACGTCTTTGCAGACTTCCTCAGATACCTCCTGCAATGTGCATCCAGTTATATTCAAGATACCCACGTTAATGGTACCAACCTGTGGAACTCGGTGAAATTTCAGATCGATTTCGTTCTTTCGCACCCGAACGGATGGGAGGGCACACAGCAGAGTGAGATGCGTCGAGCTGCAGTACTAGCGGGGCTTGTTCCTGATAACACGAGTGGTCATTCTCGCATCTCGTTCGTGACGGAAGGAGAGGCTAGCTTGCATTTCTCTGTCCAGAATGGATTGCCAGCCGGAGCGATGACGGTATGTAGGCCGCCCAAGTTAAAGCATTCAGACGGAATACTCATATCGCTAGAATGGTACTGGTATCGTGATCGTCGATGCAGGAGGTGGAACTATCGATATAAGTTCATATAGCAGGAACTCAAATGCGCGAAAGGAAAGCTTTGAAGAAATAGCTGCTCCACAATGTCAATTATCCTTCATTACTTAGAAAATTTCCTGCCTGCACTCACTGTACATTAGGTCATTTTGACGGTTCTGCTTTCGTCAGCATGCGTGCAAAGCTGTTCTTAGAGAGTATATCACTGCCAAACTATGCCTATTATATCATTGATTAATTTTTGCCTAGGATACTTAGCTGATTCACGTTTTCTCGACGATTTGGACCATATCATCCGTATCTTTGACAAGACAACCAAACTTCGGTTTAGGAAAGCCTCGGAAGCCCAATACGTCAAATTTGGATCGGCTAGAGACAATGATGAGAGTTATAACATTCGCTTCGGTCAACTGAAGTTGATGGGGTCAGTTCTTCCCCATTGATTAGACACGAATGTGCTGTGGCTCAAAATTTCTTAGGTGTTACATTACACACTTCTTTCAGCCTTCTGTAGATTGTATTGTCAAAGCAGTCGTTGACCAAAAGAAGATTGCACATAAACCGATCTCCGTAAGTTTTGCACGCCGTTCACTGAAACACCGTTTTCTAAATTCTTGTGAATTTAGCATGTCGTGCTTGTAGGCGGATTCGCAGCCAGTGACTGGCTATTCACCAAGGTACATGAGGCGCTTACTCCCCATGGGCTGAACACCGTCCGTCCTGAAACCCACGTGTGAGTCTTCTTCAAGAACAAAATGAGTTGGTATTCATGTTCCCCCCAATCAACATTCAGAAACAAAGCCGTGTCAGATGGCGCGATCTCATTCTACCTCGACCACTTTGTGAGAACTCGCGTTTCTAAGTTCACATATGGCACCTTCTGCCACATTCCATACGACCTAACTTCTTCAGACCACAACAAACGGTCTCATAAGATGATCACCTCCGACTCTGGGATCAAAGTGATCGGTGATTTTTTCGATGTCATTCTACCTAAGGTGTGTACCTTCCCTTACTGCATATCCCTTCCTTAAAATTCTTTTTATGTAGAATACCCAAGTATCGGAGACGAAGGAATTTAAGCAGTCATATTCGAGTGAATCAGAGGAGACAGATGGATTTGGATCTGTTACTTCAGATCTTTGGTGTTATCGAGGAAACGTCGCCACTCCAAGGTGGAAAGACATTGATACCAGTTGAGTCACCACGACCAAAACCACCATTGTTAACGTACATTGATGACCTTATTTTTTTTTGGCAGTTAATTACATGAAGCTCGGTACCATACAGGCCGATCTTTCTCGGGTACCTGTACTTCCTCGACCTAACGTTACAGGAACGGGAAATTTCTACAGGGTTAATTACGATATCGTTCTGTTGTTTGGAACGACCGAGATGAAAGTGTATCTAGCTTGGAAGGAGAACGTGAGTGGTTTCTTCATCCTTTTCAAACGAAAAATGATATTGGATTCACTGCCGACGATGTGGATTTTTTTAGGGAGTTGAGAAACGGTAAGTTGAAAAACCTGTCTTTTTTCAGTTGGTTTGCACTAAGTTTGCTTTTATCTTTCATTTGTAGGAGTGCGACGAAGATTGTATATGACCTTGACGACGAATGATGACTCTTGAGATTCAGAGTGGTACCAGTATTTGTGGGACTTTAAGGATTTTGGGAGGGTTAGTCAATAGCGGGTGTCTGAGCTTCGTTTACATGGAATGAATTGATTTCAAAGTTGTTTTCTTAAAAACCGACACGTGACCTCGTTGCCTAAGACTAATAAAGTTCGGCCTTCACGAACTTGAAGCTCCTTTACAGTACCTCTTTCTGCAATGTGCAGCTGAAAGTTATCAAATGTTAAAACGCTCAAGCCCAGGAATCAATCATCTAGACCTCAAACCGCGAGACTTAATGACTGCAATGTCTTGCAGCAATTCCGAGTCCGATTAGCGCCCATCTGACAGCGCCCCTTGCACCTGATCAGCATGATGCCGCCATCAGGCTGGTGTATGCAAGTAGTTGTTGACGGCGTCCAACAACCGTTCTTCTCGTCACCTCCCTTTCTGCTCTAACATGTCGATCTATCGCGGACCTCGACGTAAATTGGTGGTTGCATTCGATGTGGGAACGACATATAGTAGTATTTCTTATAGGTAAATCTTTTCAAGTCTTCTGAGTCCCCTTCCAATAGATGACCATACTATAATCATAGCATACTCATTCCTGGTGAAGTGCCCGAAATCAAAAGAGTTACAAGGTTCAGTAGTACTATCTCTGTATCAGCCAGTGATATCAGATCCGTTGACCATGGGCGTAGATTTCCCGCACATGAGCATATCGGCGGAGCCTCCAAAATCCCTACAGTGATATACTACGATCAGAGTGGGAAGGTTAGAGCAGTGGGTGCGGAAGCTATGAAGGAGGGCATCTACGAGGTAGCTGAAGATGAGAACTGGGTGAAAGCTGAATGGTAATCATACTAATATGACTCCAGGTTGCTACATTCGTTCATCGACATAATTTTTCCCAGGTTTAAACTGCACCTTAGCCCGAAAGTTGGCGCTGGTCGTATTGTCAGTGATGATATACCCCCACTTCCACTCAACAAGACTGTGGTAGAAGTCTTTGCAGACTTCCTCAAATACCTCCTAGAATGTGCATCTAGTTATATCCAAGATACCCATGCCAATGGTATCGACCTATGGAATTCAGTGAAATCTCGGATCGATTTCGTTCTTTCGCATCCCAACGGATGGGAGGGCACACAGCAGAGTGAGATGCGTCGAGCTGCAGTGCTAGCAGGGCTTGTTCCTGATAACACGAGTGATCATTCTCCTCTATCTTTCGTGACGGAAGGAGAGGCTATTTTGCACTTTTCTATCCAGAATGGATTGCTGGCTGGAACGATGACGGTATGTAGGCAGTCCAAGTCAAAGCATTCAGACGGAATACTCATATCGCTAGAATGGTACTGGTATCGTGATCGTCTATGCAGGAGGTGAAACAATCGATATAAGTTCGTATAGCAGGAACCCAAATGCGCGAAAGGAAAGCTTTGAAGAAATAGCTGCTCCACGATGTCCGTTACCATTGCTTTGAAATATTCCTGCTCACGCTCACTACCGTCACATCAGCTCACTTCAATGGTTTTGTTTTCGTCAGCGTCCATGCAAGACTGTTCTTGGAGAGTATGTCTCCACCTAACTATGACTATCATATTACAATTGATCCTCATTGCCTAGATTTCTTGGCTGATTCACCTTTTCTCGACGATTTGGACCATATAGCCCATTGTTTTGACAAGACAACCAAACTTCGGTTTAAGGAAGCCGAGAAACCTATATACGTCAAATTTGGATCACTTAGAGACAACGATGAGAGTCATAACATTCGCTTCGGTCAACTGAAGTTGATGGGGTCAGCCCTCTCTGTTGATTAGATTGGAATGTCCCCGACCTCAGTCTTTTTTAGGTCTGATGTAGCCTCATTTTTTCAGCCTTCGGTGGATTGTATTGTGAAAGCAGTCCTTGACCAGAAGAAGATTGCACACAAACCGATCTTTGTAAGTTTAGTACGCTGTTCTCCAAATAATCGTTCTCAAATTTGTGAATTTAGCATGTCGTGCTCGTGGGCGAGTTCGCGGCCAGTGACTGGCTATTCACCAAGGTACACGAGGCGCTTACTCCCCTTGGGCTGAATATTGTCCGTCCTAAAAACCACGAGTAAGTGTTCTCTAATGTTAAAACCATAATTTATTTTCATTTTCCCTCAATATTCAGCAAGAATACCGTTTCAGATGGAGCCATCTCATTCTACCTCGACCACTTTATGAAAAATCGCGTTTCTAACATCACATACGGAAACTTCTGTCACATCCCGTACGACCCAACCGCTCCAGACCACAGAGCACGATCTCACAAGGTGTTCACCTCCGTCTCCGGGAACAAGCGGATCAGTGACTTTTTCGATATCATCTTACCTAAAGTGAGTCCCCGTCCTTTCCTTACTGCACGTCCCTTCAATATATCTTTATGTAGGATACCCAAGTTTCGGGCACGAAAGAATTCAAAAAGTCTTATTTCAGAGAATCAGAATTGGCAACTAATTTTAGATCTGGTACTTTTTCTGTTTGGTGTTATCGAGGAAACGTCGGAACTCCAAGGTGGAAAGACGTTGATACCGGTTGAGTTTCATTATTACCACTATTGTTAGTGTACCTTGATGAAATTCAATATTTTTGGCAGATAATTACACCAAGATTTGTACCATAGAGGTCGATCTTTCTCGGGTACCTGTGTGTCCTCGACAAAGAGCTGGAGGGAGGGGAAATTTCTACCGAGTCGATTACGATATCGTTCTCTTGTTTGGAATGACCGAACTGAAAGCACAGATAGCCTGGAAGGAGAACGTGAGTGGTTTCCTCTTTCAAACGGAAATGACATCGGATTCATTGGCGATGACGTGGCTTTTTAGGGAATTGAGAAACGGTAAGTTGAAAAATCCGTTTTTATGGTTGGTTTGCTCTAACTTGTATACTTTTTATCTTTCATTGTAGGAGTGCAACAATTGTATATGACCTTGACGACGAACCCTTAAGAGGTGGTATCAATATCTGTGGGACTCTTCCAAGGGGGCACTGGGATCAGAATGCCAGACTGGTACCTGGTTAGTTAGTCCAGCCGCAGGCCAGAAAAAATTTGTTCCTCTAAATAATTATGTAAAATTACCATATATAGACATATCTTGCTTATGTTAGTTAGTAGCCAGAAAGTCCTTAACAAAAAAATCGTGGGTGTTCTTTTTTGGTTTTTTTCTGATTCCTGTGCCCCTTTGGACTCTTCGTACCTAAGGATTTTGGGAGGGTTAGTTAATAGTGGGTATCTGAGCTTTGCAGATTTTATTCGGTACATGAAATGAGTTAATATTATAATAACCTGTTCAAAGTTGATTCATATTTAAACAGAACAGAAGATTTTCCAAAAAATTCGACACGTGCCTTAGACTAGCTTCTTGTTTGGCTTCGACTTTCGCGAATTCCTTTACGGTACCCTCTTTCTGCATTCTGCAGCTGAAAGTTAGTATTCAAATTCAAATGTTCAAGCCTAGGAATCCATCATATGCCACGAGACCGCAATGTTTTGCGTCAATTCCGTGACTAGATAAGATCTAGAATGACAGCACCCCTCTCACCTGATCAGCGTCATATCAGGCTGGTCATGCAAGTAGCTTTTGACGGTGTCAACAACTGCAGAGTACATTGCCGACTGTTCTTGTCGTCACCTCCACGGCTCCACCTCCCTTTCTGCTCTAACATGTCGATCAGGTCAGTCTATCGTGGGTCTCAACGTAAATTGGTGGTTGTATTCGATGTGGGAACGACATATAGTGGCATTTCTTATAGGTAAATCTTTTCAAGTCTTTTGAGTCGTCTTCAAATAAATGACCATCCTATAATCATAGCGTACTCGATCCTGGTCAGGTGCCCGAAATCAAAGGAGTTACAAGGTTTAGTAGTACTATCTCTGTGCCATATCATTCATGAGAACTATTGACCATGGGTGTAGATTTCCCGGACATCAGTCAATCAGCGGAGCCTCCAAAATCCCTACAGTCATCTACTACGATCAGAGTGGGGAGGTTAGAGCAGTGGGTGTGGAAGCCGTGCAAGAGGGCATGTACGAGATAGCTCAAGATGAGAACTGGGTGAAAGCTGAATTGTAATCCTACTAACGTGACTCCGAGCAAGCTACTCTAATTTTTCCTGGTTTAAATCGCGCTTTAGGTCGAAGGTTGGCGTCGGTCCTGGTGATATCGGAGTCTCCTCACTTCCACCCAACAAGACTTTGGTAGAAGTCTTTGGGGACTTCCTCAGATACCTCCTGAAATGTGCATCTAGTTATATCCAAGACACCCATGTCAATGGGTTCAATTTCAATTTCTCAGTGAAATCTGAAATCAATTTCGTTCTTTTGGATCGGATGGGATTGGAGGGCAAACAGCAGAGTGAGATGATTCGAGCTGCAACACTAGCGGGGTTTGGTCCTGAAGAATCGAGTGATCCTTCTCGTCTCTCGTTCGTGACGGAAGGAGAGGCTAGTTTGCACTTCTCTATTCACAATGGATTGCTGGCTGGAGCAATGACGGTATGTAGACAGTGAAGTCAAAAACTGTTCTGATGGAATACTCATGTCACTAGAATGGTGATGGTGTCGTGATTGTCAATGCAGAAGATGAAACTATTGGTATATGTTCATATAGCAGAAACCTAAATTCGCCAAAGGAGAGATATGAAAAAATAGCTGCTCCACAATGTCCGTTACCCTTCAGCGCCTTTGAACTTTCCCGCTTACTACATATTAGATCATTCCCGCGGGTTTGCTTTTGTCAGCGTCTGTGCAAGACTATTCTTACAGAGTAAGCCTCCAATAAACTATGCCTATTGTTGGTTAACCTCTGCTTAGGTTACTTGGCTGATTCACCTTTTCTCGACGATTTGGAGCATATTATCTGTTGCTTTGATAAGACAACCAAACTTCGGTTTAGGAAGGCCGAGGAACCCCAATACGTCAAATTTGGATCGACGAAAGACAACGACGAGAACTACAATATTTGCTTCGGTCAACTGAGGTTGATGGGGTTAGTCCTTCCCCATTGATTAGATTCGAATGTGCCCGACCTCAATCTTTTTTAGGTCTGATGTAGCTGAATTTTTTCAGCCTTCGGTGGATTGTATTATCAAAGCAGTCCTTGACCAGAAGAAGGCTGCAGATAAACCAATCTCAGTAAGTTTTACACCTCATTCTCTACTCTAAAAGTTGTTTTCCAACTTCTTGTGAGTTTAGCATGTCGTGCTCGTCGGCAAGTTCGCAGCCAGTGACTTTTTATTCACCAAGGTACATGAAGCGCTCACTCCCGTTGGGCTGAACATCGTCCGTCCACGAAACCACGTGTGAGCCTTCTTCAAGAACAAACGAGCTAATATTCATATTCTCCCCTCCCATTCAACATTCAGAGACAAAGCCGCGGCAGATGGCGCGATCTCATACTACCTAAAACGCTTTCATCGGGAAAATGTTGATTGGTAAAATTTGCACATATTGTGACGTTCAAGGCCAATGGCATAACATTTTTAGGTGGATAGTACATATATTGACAATTTGTGAAATCTAGTCAGTATTGAGCAGTGATAGTATTTGTGTTAGCCTCATCACGTTAATTTCAAATTGATAAATTTTGACAACAGAAATTTTGGTCACCTATTTTTAATTCCTAACTTTGTAGGTTGACGGCGCATCCAAGACCATGCATGATTCGTACCATTACAACTCTGAGCATCAAATCGTTTTTTTATATAGAATGCCAGGGAGAACTGATCATTCATAGTTAAGTTACTAGGAATGCAAACCCTGGAAGATTTGTCTTTTCCATTCATCTCGAGTTGGATTCACTGCCGACGACGTGGTTTTTTTTGGGAGTTGAGAAACGGTAAGTTGAACAATATGTTTTTGCAGTTGGTTGCTCCAACTTGTATACTCTTATCTTTCATTGCAGGAGTGTGACGAAGATTGTATATGGCCTTGACGATGAATGATGACCCTTGATAGTAAGAATTCTGGGGTTAGTCATGTCTGAGCTTTGTTCGCGCTGATAACCTAGGCTGTAAGATTTGAGTGGCTGTGCGCTTAGTCATCGGCCAGAAAGTTGTCCTAAAGTCAACCCAAAGTACAAGTTAAAACAGAAGTTCCTTTTCTACATTCACGACTGATGCAACAGGCATGGCATATAAGTAGCATGTGGCTCAGAGGTCGGCAATTGCATTTACATCTGTACCGACTCAGATCTCAAGCCTGTCCGGAAAGGACTTGGAAAGGACACACGCGACTTATTTTTAGGTACCTCTTTCTGCAATGTGCAGCTGAATATTAAAACGCTCAAGCTCAGGAATAAATCAGCGGCCTAGACCTCAAACCGCGAGAGTTAATGACCGCAATGTCTTGCAGCAATTCCATGACTAGATAAGATCTAGAATCCTCAACGTCTTAGCGCCCATTCTGACAGCACCCCTCACCTGACCAGCGCCATCATAATGCCGCCATCAGGCTGGTGCATGCAAGTAGTTTTTGACGGCGTCCAACCAACTGTCACAGTACATTGCTGACCGTTCTTGTCGTCACCTCCACCTCCCGTTCTGCTCTAACATGTCGATCAAGTCGGTCTATCGCCGGTCTCGACGTAAATTGGTGGTTGCATTCGATGTGGGAACGACATATAGTAGTATTTCTTATAGGTAAATATTTTCAAGACTTCTGAGTCGCCTTCCAATAGCTGACCATGCTGTAATCATAGCGTACTCATTCCTGGTCAAGCGCCCAAAATCCAAGGAGTTACAAGGTTCAATAGTACTATCTCCGTATCAGTCAGTGATATCAATCATCAGATCAGACATTGACCGGTGTAGATTTCCCGCACAGGAGCACATCGGCGGAGCCTCCAAAATCCCTTCAGTGATATACTATGATCGAAGTGGGACAGTTAGAGCAGTGGGTGCGGAAGCCATGCGAGAGGGCATATACGAGGTAGCTGAAGATGAGAACTGGGTGAAAGCTGAATTGTAATCCTACTAACATGATTCCGAGCAAGCTACTTACTACATCTTCTCAGGTTTAAACCGCACTTGGGGTCGAAGGTTGGCGTCCCCTCACTTCCAACCAACAAGACTGTGGTAGAAGTCTTTGCAGACTTCCTCAAATACCTCCTAAAATGTGCATCCAGTTATATCCAAGAGACTTATGTCAATGGTATCAAGTTATGGGACTCAGTCAAATTTCAGATCGATTTCGTTCTTTCGCATCCCAACGGATGGGAGAGCACACAGCAGAGTGACATGCGTCAAGCTGCAGTACGAGCGGGGTTTGGTTCTGATAACGCGAGTGATCATTCTCGTCTCTCGTTCGTGACGGAAGGAGAGGCTAGTTTGCACTTCTCTATTCACAATGGATTGCTGGCTGGAGCAATGACGGTATGTAGGCAGTGAAGTCAAAAACTGTTCTGATGGAATACTCATGTCACTAGAATGGTGATGGTATCGTGATTGTCAATGCAGAAGATGAAACTATCGATATAAGTTCATATAGCAAAAACCTAAATTCGCCAAAGGAGAGCTTTGAAAAAATAGCTGTTCCACAATGTCCGTTACCCTTCAGCGCCTTTGAACTTTCCTGCTTCCGCTCACTAAATATTAGGTCATTCCCGCGGGTTTGCTTTTGTCAGCTACTGTGCAAGACTGTTCTTACAGAGTAAGCCTCCAACAAACTATACCTATCGTTGGTTAACCTTTGCTTAGGTTACTTGGCTGATTCACCTTTTCTTGACGATTTGGAGCATATTATCTGCTGCTTTGATAAGACAACCAAACTTCGGTTTAGGAAGGCCGAGGAACCACAATATGTCAAATTTGGATCGACGAAAGACAACGACGAGAACTACAATATTCGCTTCGGTCAACTGAAATTGATGGGGTTAGTTAGTCCTTCCCCATTGATTAGATTCGAATGTGCCTGACCTCAATCTTTTTTAGGTCTGATGTAGCCGAATTTTTTCAGCCTTCGGTGGATTGTATTGTGAAAGCAGTCCTTGACCAGAAGAAGGCTGCAGATAAACCAATCTCAGTAAGTTTTGCACCTCACTCCCTACTCCGAGTCTAAACGCTGTTTTCCAACTTTTTGTGAGTTTAGCATGTCGTGCTCGTCGGCAAGTTCGCAGCCAGTGACTTTTTATTCACCAAGGTACATGAAGCGCTCACTCCCGTTGGGCTGAACATCGTCCGTCCACAAAACGTGTAAGTCTTCTTCAAGAAAAAACGAGCTAATATTCATGTTCCCTCCTCCCATTCAACATTCAGAAACAGCGTCGTGTCAGATGGCGCGATCTCATTCTACCTCAGCCGCTTTAATCAGGAAAACCTTGATTTGTAAAATTTGCACATATTGTGACGTTCAAGGCCAATGGCATAAGATGTACAACATTTTTAGGTGGATAGTACATATATTGACAATTTGTCAAATCCAGTCAGTATCATTGAGCAATGAGAGTATTTGTATTTGTATAAGCCTCATCACACATTCATTTCAAATTGATCACCTTTTTTTGTAGGTTGACTGCGCATTCAAGACCATGCATGATTCGTTACATTGCAACTATGAGTATCAAATCTTTTTTTTTTTTTAAATTCCAGGGAGAACTGAGCTCACAATTAAGTTACTAGACAAGTCGCGGAAGATTTGTCTTTTCCATTCATCTCGGGTTGATGATCCGAGAAATAGTGTAAGCAAAGGTCTGACTCGGACTTGAAAGACGGGCGGTTGACGGGCGGTGTTGATGAACATTTTATTTTTACCCCCAGCCGCACAGCGCTGGCAATTTTTTGTAGATTTGACTCAGACTAGATTAATCCACTCCCTTGTACAACTAAGACCAGTTGTTGGACTAATAGTAAGAATGCAGAAGGAAGGCCCTGTTTCAATTTTCTTTTCTTCTTCTCGGAAATTAAAATTAAGGCCTGCAAAAAGCTGTCAAATAAACGCAGCCCTTCTTCGGATGTTTGATAATATAAATAATATCACGAAATGTGAGTACAACGTAAATTTTAGTATTGTTAGTGTAAGGTAGGCCGTATATGCCGCAACGCACCGTTACACCAAAAGGTCGAATATCTGAAAGATTATTCTTTCAGCTACCGGCACATATATATGGTGGTGTGTACAGCTGTATGGCAACCAGCCTTACAGTTAGTAGCTTGAAATGATTTGGACCAGTGATTCATTATCGTATCCTCTCCCTCTTGAGATCTTTCTCTTGGCCCACTCTTATATATAGAATCATATAATAAAACAGGGAAGCGCACGACACAACTGAGCCGCCGCCGTGTCAGTGTGTCACAGACTTGGAGTCAGCCGATGACACATTACATCTGTCATTCCGTCCCCTCGAAGAGACATGGTGAGGACAAGTTGCTTCAGCAATATATAGTTGCAACTCAAAGTACATTTCTTGTACGTTACAGAGGATTGGCCCCACGGGGACTCCAGATCACGGTATTGTAACCCCATCCGTGACAACAGTCGCATCGTGGATTACAGTCGAACCCCTCTTAACCATACCCGTCGGTGGATGGCCCAAGGTATGGGTTATGGGAGGTTATGGGTTATGAGAGGTCAGTTTTGGTGTAAATTTCGGTTTGGTGCCCGCTAAAATCTATGGGTTATGGGGGTTATGGCTTAGTAGAGGTATGGGTTAAGAGGGGTTCGACTGTAATGCAAGATCGTTGATTGCCGAAGCCCTATATCATTGTGAGCGGCTACTTTCAAGTTTGTGCCTTGGTTTGTACAACCGCCAATTTTGGGTGGCAATCTTTTTCTTTGTTGTCAGCAGCTACTTAACGTTCATTTTTTATACATTTCTCATCTAAAAAGGATTAGTTGATGGTGGCGTTGGTGGCGTTAAGAAGAAAAAATGTTGGTTCGTGGTCAGCACAACTTAGTCAGGCTCGTGATTAAGACTTTACAGCCGATTGACCATGCATCAGTAAGTACCATCCGAAAGTGGGAACACCGCATGGTTCGCGGATGGCGCATACAGGGCCAAAGTTTGAAAGGACTCAATTTCGAATGTCTCGTAGACTTTGACACAAAGCAGTTTGACGCTTATATAATATATATTTATATTTCTTAATATGGATGGCTCTTGAGTTTCAACCCCCATGACTGTTTCCTTCCTATCCGTTAAAGGAATAAGGAAAAGGGTCAAAAATTTGGGCGAGTTTCTCTTGCAGTACTTGTATGGTGACCAATGTAGGTGACCATGTAGGTGACTTGCTCCATAAAATATATTTACTTCGGTTTTAGGCAGAATGTTTCAATTCTGACAGCATCATGGCAGTTTCATTATTGTCAATGATCTTCCATCAGTTCGGGTTCGGTCTGTTCCCGGCATTGACTATAACAAAACCTCACTAATGATTTGAATTAGGTACAGCCCCTGCCTCCTCCCCCCATCCTCATCGTACCATCCAAAAGTCTCACGCCATGGGCGCCTCTGCTGTGCTCCAACTGCCAATCATCTGCTTTTTGGCCTTGCTGGGATCTATTCAAGGCGCTCTTGCCACAGTCACTCCTTTCCTCGTGCCTGTAAGTCAAGTTCCCGCTGCCCGCAAGTTATGAACTAACATTTAATTTAATAACAAAGGGCTTCCATTTCGATTATGGCAAACCTGGCCAGCAGCTTCCGATTCCAGTCACAGGTGCATGTTCAGTGAGAAGTGAAGATGGTGTTGAAGCTTATCCATTTTCATCAAACCAGCTCAATGTGAGAGGATAAATATAGGGTGGGGTCGGAACGGAAACGATACAGGGTGAGCTACATTCTTGCTTATTGACCAGTGCAATTGGATTTATAGTTTTTGGACAGCCCTCCACCAGTCGCACCGTACTTCTTTCAAATATACACGTCGTACGGCCTTTTTCCATTGTTTGACTTTCTCCGCAGGAGACTGACTTTTCTTCAAGGACATCGGAGACGCCCTATGTTGTGTATGCAGGTTTTGGGTCGGCTTTCGTATGTCCTCTACTCACAGTTACTCTGAGTATTAACTAATTGAGACGCAGGGATGGGATGTACCGTTCGCGCCCAATACACAGGTATATACCATGATCACACTGTTCAGTTTTTTCTCCTTACTAACTGCCTTCGGCTTGCATTTAGTATCAAATTTGTATGGTCAGTTTCTGATGTTCCAGTGCTTTTGAAGCCCTTGACTGACCGCAAACGCAGTTTGATAGCAACGGAGTTTCGGGAGGATGTCAGGCCACATATACTGTCATTGCTAATACCACTGTCACTACACCAACATGTCAGAATGTAACCGCTCCATCCGAATTATCAGTATCAGGAACTGTTCCTCTGGGGTTGATGTCGAAATACGGTTATATTGACCAGGTAAGTGTGCTCTCATGTTTCACTACTTCCGAAATAATTACATGTGATTTCTAGTGTACCTCACTATCAGTTACACCAAAAACCGGAAAGCCTCCCTTCACGCTAACGGTTGCCCCAAGTTTTCATCCACCATATAACTTGACATCAGATACGATGGATCCAATTTCTTGGCAGGTGTCTCTGGTGCGTTCTTTTTTTTGTTGTTGCCCATAATATGATTTATGCTGATGACAAGCAGCCTGTCGGATACCGCTTTTTCCTGGCCATGTCCAGCTCGGATGGTTTGCTGTGGGCAAACGGACCAATGCAAGTAGGAGGCTTGGGACCGACGAGTTGCCTTGCGCCTGGAACAATGTTTGTACCCATCATCTTTCACTGCTCTGCGGTACTAAAGATGATATCTCAGCTCGAAAAAAGAAGCGGTTTCGGTCATCGTTGGGACAGGTATTGGAGGCACAGCCTTGGGTCTACTCATTGGAATCTTGGTCTATATTTTACTCATTAGGGTTCGACGCCGTCGGGAGAGAGCTCCTTCTCATAATTATTTCGCAAGCCAATATTTCTCTTCAACAAAACCATATAAAGCACCATCAATCGTTCCTTCAACTATCACACCATCGTTACAGCCTCTACGTCCAAACCAGCCAGCCTCCTCATCGGCCTTTAATCCTGCGTCATCAGTATCACATTCATCGACGTTCACTCGACCATCTTCATGTTCTCCTTCTTTACCTATGTCAGTTTCATCGTCGTTCTCACACCAAACATCCAGGAACAGAGAGCCACCCGAGCTTCCTCTTGAGCCTTTACGCCCCAACAGACGATCCACACCACGACCGCCTCTTCCTGAACCTCCAATGACTCCTTCTAGCGATAGAGGGTCCGTGCAAGAGCACTTCCCGCCGGATGTTAAGAGACAGCCACCACCGTCCTCCGTGCCAGATGACGCAGCATATATTGCTTCTTCATCTTCAAACGTTCGACTTCCTCCTTCTAGCCCCGCATATTCTCAACATCCACTCCCAAGACAAGTGTATGTTATAGACGAAACTGAGGTCGCGGATGTACCGCCTGAATACGGGCGCCATACAGATGACACGACTTGCACCCCTTCGATCATTTCTTCAGGGAGGGTTCCTTCGGGAAGATTTTAAGCCGCGCTCGCCCAGGAGCCCCCTCCTTTTTTGTACACTAAATCTATTGTTTAGATAGGCCCATCCATTCCCTTACATAATCTCAATATATCAAGATCGGAGTTTTCTGTCGCATATTTAAAATCTCTTTGTATCATCAAACTCAGTATCGTGTCAACAAATAGACTAAGAGTTATTATCACAAAGGAATTGTGCCACTCAGGAACACGAGGCGGAGGATGGTGGCCAGATCTCTTTGTCGGAGACCCATAATGGATTTGCAACAAAGAACATTTTCAAGCCGAGCTGAGTTCGAGGTTCGACAGGCTGGACCACATATAAAGCCACATAACAGAATTCCCAGAATATCCTTCAATCCTGACCCCGGAAAACTATACCACAACTAACCTATCATTCTACCAAATCCAACGGCGAAGTTGACCTCTTTATAGAGTCTGACAGAGTTACTTCGAAGAGTTCAAGAAGTGTTTTTCTGCTCGAGCCACTCACTTTTTATTTCGTGTACGACGTACTTGAATCAAGAACTCGACGAGGCGCCCTCATCAGAATTTTATCCTCTAACATACCTTCGCCTTCGAATCACACAAAGTTTTTGTTTCCCATCGAACGGTCGAAACACATTTGTTTTCCATGGCTTCCGTTTATCAGAAGATTCACGCTTTTGCACTAAAAGCCCAAGCCCGTCACTTACTCCAGTTTAAGGGCGGCCTCCACCAAGTACGCACACACTCTTGCTGTTTGTTGCGATTCGAACGAAACACTGATTTTTTTTGTGCCCTTTAGGCAGCTACCAATTTCGCGAGTTGTAACCAGCAACTTCGATGGCAGCAGGCGTTTGATAACCTCGACATGCAAGAGTCTCTAATCGCACCGCACGCACACAACCACCAACATAGTGGCTCTGGAAGAAACCTTCCATGCGCTTCAGGTTTGAACGACAGCATGAACCCGATAGACAAGACCATTTCTAGCCTAGGCTATTCCTCGATTCCATATTTCTTGTTCGAAAGCCATGTCAGTAAACCCAACCAACGTTCAAAAAAATATGTGATGCGGTCTGAAGATGGATGGCTCGAAGGCTCAGAAGTAAATGTGTGGACAGACGACCCAACAGTTCTGTCGAAACCGATCGCTGGTCATCCAGCCGCACAGCTTGCTCCAGGCAGGCGTACGTATTCCTCCCGGGATCTCGAAATTGATGGCGACACGGATTCATCATCCACAGCGCCATCTATTAAGCCCGACAGCGAAGCTTTACATCGGCGCTGCATGACAGTGGACGTGGGGGGAGGTAAATGGGAAGAGGAACTCAATGTCAAGCTATGCCGATCTCATAGAAATAAGGCTCAGCAGTTGGCGATCGGCCCCATAGGTCCTCAGAATATCCCTTTGAAAGGCATGGCCCGTCTTCGCAGAATATCTCCCAGACCCATCCAGACGGCAACATTGCAGAATGATCCTAGTAGAGCGAACGCGATTCAAGGAGACATTGAAGAGAGAGAAGCCAACCAAGATTATATAGACATATGTTGAGTAACAATTCAGAATTGTTACTCACCATACATACACAAATTAATAGGTTATTTAAAGAAAACCTTGGAGGTTGGCGGTACTAGTAGGTCAAATGTCAGACACGTGCAGTTCGAACGTTCAACGTCGCAGGTACGAGGAAAAGATGATTTTTCTGGTCAAAGTTAGGAGTGCTGACCCATCAGATCAACATTCCCTTGGCAACAAATACAAATACAAATACAAATACAAATACAAATACAAATCTGAGAGAGTGCGTTGTCAATGCATGTATCGTAATGATGATGTACGATGTAGGGTATGAACCCACACTATTCAGGTAGAGAGATGTTTATATAAGTGAGTATTTAGCGCTCGGCAAAATCTGTATTCAACTGACTTTCTGTAACGATGATTGGACAATGGAGGTTGACGATGAGATTTTGCCAGTGTTGATGACATCTGAGGCCTGAGTCATGGGTTTTGGTGCTATTAGGTAGGTAGAGGTCGACCTCAAGACTAATATTTGTTTAGAATAATATTTCAAACGTATTACTTGAATTTACTTCTCCCCTAGAGTTGAGATACTACCATCAAGCCTCCAGGCAGACACAATCTGCTTGTTAATGGTGGCAAAACATTGCCTTCACATCACACATGATAGACTCCACAAAAAGCTTTAGTTAACGCTTTAATTTTGGGTACAATGTCTCCTTCTAAGTTATAATATTTGGTAAACATAATACTGTTTTCAGTCATATACTTATATGCAATGATATACGTCTGTGACACATTGTAAGATTACACGGTTCACAAAAAATTTTACATGTTATGCATATTTATACACATCCTGCACAGGCTTATCCTTTCCAGTATGAGATCGACTCATCATCAACTGATTATCGGTAGTTTATAAACTATTCCTGCGGAAGACTACCTTTCCAAAGGCAGTTAGTTGAAGTTCAGCGGCGGCAACTGATATGGCAGGTCCTTCTTCGGAGGTGAAGCTGGAGGCGCAGGTGAAGCTGGACGCGAAGGTGGGAATGGATGTGAAGCTGGAGGTGGAAGTGAAGCGGAACGCGGAGGTGGAGCCGGACGCGAAGGTGGAGGAATCGGAGGTAGAGGTTTATTTGGAGCTATAGCTGGAGTTTTACCTTTACCTTTAGCATCAACAGCCTTAGCAGTCTTAGCAGCTTCAGCATCTTGAGCAGCTTTTTGTTTAACAGCCTGAGCTGCTACAGCTTGTTTTCCTTTAAAACTCTGAGCTGCCATAAATCTCTTGTCAGATGCAGCTTTATCTGGAGGGGGATAGGACGTTAGCAAACGGATACACATTGAAATCAAGTGATGTACCCTTTTTATAGGTAGAAAGTTTAAAAGAATAGGCACGAGCGACGAGCCCTTGGCTAGCTTCGTCATTCAATGAGGGTGCACGGGCGTGGATAGATACACCATAATCGAGTGGGACGGGTACAGCGAGCACGGTGGCCTGTGTAATGAAAGATGCAACGAGCACGAGAGATGGGATAAAAAGCATCTGGAATTATTTTTGTGAATGAATCTGTTGATAATAATGACGATGAAGTTGAGGAAAGGGTTGATTGTTGGGGTTGAAGACCAGCTTGAAACCCCTATCATACGTTCGATGTCTTTTTATATGTGCTCTGGATAGATTGTATCCAAGAAACCATCGAAATTGGCCAAAATAGGTAAGCGCCGAAAAGATTTCAACCTGACACTGCACCTGATCTAGAAATATCATGCACACCAATTTCACGAACGCGTCCTGGGAAGTCCTGTGGTATCAAAGCTTTAGTTACTATACCGCTTCTGGGACCGACAAGTAAATCACTAAGTCACAAAAACACCTGCTGTCTCAGCCCAAAAGAAATATTTTCTGGTGCTCACTGCTCAAGCTGAAAAGTAGCAAAATCATTACTTCCCCCGTCGCGTAAAATGGACGCGACTAAAATTCAAGGTCCGCGCTTTACATAAGCGACTTCTAGTGCTGTTTTGGGGGGGCGTGTGACTGATGGACGGCACCTGATTATGATCGCCTAACAATCTCAATAATCTCGTTGACAACGTTCGTGATTTGAATGAACAGGAGACTTCTAAGGGGTATATATTATCTATATGTCCAAATATCTAGGAGGGCAGTGTGTGTAGGCGCGGTATCATGATACGAGACCCATGACTCAAGTAGATCACCAGATTCTAGTCTCAAGAAGCAAATCGGTGTTTCCTTCCAAGCCGACGCAAGCCTTCAGGAAGCTCTCAAGGGCGTGTCGTTGCCTGTTAAGGCTGTTGACAACCTCAGTCCCTATAGAAACAGATAAGGGAACGTGAAAAGGGATAGTGTGATCGAACAAGCACGTACCGGGCTTAACAAGAGGAGCTTTGAGCATGTAGCTGAGGAGAGACATGACGGAATATAAAGGCGCAAAATCCTTCTGTTCGCCAACCTTGCGGTACTTGACACGAGTCAGTAACTCAGTGAGGATTGCCAAGTCCAAGATGAGAGGCGTAGCGAGGAGAGAGTCCTAGCAGATCAAGATTTAGCTAGACGTCAGAAAGAAGAAAGCTATATCGTTAAGCGATTGAATACTGACCTCGCACTCATTGAAGATATTAATGGTAGAGCGACCGCCGCAGAAAATCTCGGAGTAGTACTCGTCGATGGCGCGCTTGGAGTCACCTACAGCGGGAACATACTTGATGACAACAACGTGGTCGGGGTGTTCACCCTTCCCAACGGGTAATCCCTTGGGGCCAATCTGAGGAGCCTTGTAAAGGAGACGGTTTGCGTCAACCATATCGTCAACAACGCTACTTTTACTGATCTCCTTGCTCTTGAACTGCGCCTCAGCAGACAAGTTGTGTCCATCATTATTTCCGAGGTGATTGTAAGAAGCAATGGACAGGGGTTTAATGCCAGCATTGACGAGGAATTCTGCCAGAACAGACTTGAGCTTAGTTTGACCGGATTTTAAATCGTCACCGCCAATAAAAGAGTGGTGACGCTCAGCAAGCTCAATGGCTCCTGGAATGAAGGTGTTCTGGGGAGCACCGTTGACGAAAGGTTCGCCTTCAAGTATAGCGGCAACAGCAAAAAGAGTGGAGGGAGAAACCTCGCTATGGGAAGACTTGATTGCAGCAAGAAGGTTATCGGCGGTATCGTTGACACCGGGAATGACGTCGCTGTAGCGTTCAGTGTTAGCGGTCCAGAAGACTACAACACGGTCGAGGTCGTTATCCTGCTTGAACTTGCGAATATCCGCACGGATATGTTCGAGATGAACTTGCTTGTCATTTCCAGGGATAACGTTGTCAGCGCGCGCTTCCTGGTTAGCGGCAATAAAGTCAGGATAATAGATGGAAGGAAGGGGTTTCCCGAGAAGTGACATATAAGGTGCTACTTGACGCTGAAGGTCGTAGTCGAGGACCTGCGAACGCTGCATAGCTTTGTCCATAGGAAGACCTGAGATGTCCCATCCTCCGAGAACGAGGTCGTTAGGGTGCACCATAGGTAAAACATCGGAAACAGGGACATGAACCTCCTTGCCCGAACCAGGCTCAGTTCCAATGCGCACGGTGGAAGCGCGAAGGAGAGACCCAATGTAGTTGGGTTGCTGGATACCAGCCTTGGTATGCCACACAATGTTATGACGGTTAGCAAGAATGGTTGCGCACAAAGTCGAGCCATTGTTACCACCAACGCCAATCATCAACAAACTGACAGCAAGTAAGTTGGTATATGTCAAAAAAAATTGAAAAGAGTAACGGACCCAGTTTTGGAAACAGCACGCTTGGTCTGAAATTCGTATTCCTGTATGGTGGGTTTGATAGTGAAGTGCCCATCAGAGACGGTGACCTCGGAACTGCGGTTGGCGAACTTTGCAGTGATATATTCGTCCGAGTAGAGCGTGTTCTCAGACTGAACAGTGATCGCATAGGGACGGCGAACGGCGGTAGGGTGGATGGCGAGCATCGACTCAAGTTCAGAGTCGGGGGTGTTATACCCTGAAGTGTAAGTGGACAGTGGTGATGCCATTGAAAGGCAGAGTAGAGGTGGTTATAACGGTATGAGAGTGAAATTAGAACCGAACAAGGAATCCAGCGACAGAATGTTTCGAGCCTCTATGAAAATTGTGGGAGCTGCAAAGCTGGTTCGAGTACATGCAAAGCTTGCAAGCGACACTACTTGAAGCTTGAAGCTTGGAGGCTGGAGGTTGGGATCCTCGAGCTATAAACAAATGCAGGATTTGCTGATGAGACAAGACCAACAAAAGTGAAGGCTTTATAGAATTTTGGTATTGGGGATAAAAAAGCTTGGAACCCCATTTCGAAATTCGGCGGAAGTCGAGATCAAAGTTTATGGTGGAAATTGAATAACAACACCCTTGGACCGAAGGAAGCGTGTGAACCCAAAGAAACGGTCCGAACAATCGCTTTAAATATCAGGAAAGTCCGAAACTTTTGGGGTTCCTGGGTTATCACCAAGTTCAAGTTGATCGATTTGTCGTCAACGTTAGCCAAGAGCTGCCATCG
The DNA here is from genome assembly GCA_015039465.1 of Phlegmacium glaucopus. NCBI lineage: Eukaryota > Fungi > Basidiomycota > Agaricomycetes > Agaricales > Cortinariaceae > Phlegmacium > Phlegmacium glaucopus. The sequence goes on along the minus strand of MU130477.1, from coordinate 230,365 downwards.
GGGTGGAACTGGTTAAAAAAAGCTTGCAGCATTGCTTCCAGCGAAATAATTGCAGTATTTTAAAGCGGGAATCCTGCGACACAGGCAGCAGCCAGGATTATGTAATTGATCCGAATTTTTACCCTGAATTTCAACTGAGGCTGTGACGTCACCATCCAAGCCGAAATCCGAAAACCTCACGGTAAACTAAGGCCTCAAACATATATATTAGTCAATTGAGGTTTCCAAGCTTTGCTTAGGGTAAGTTTCTGGCGAATAAAACATGACTTTCCCACTTTCCAAAATCCTGCTTGACCAACTGTGGAAAACTGGATGGACAAAGTTTTAATAGATCATTAGATGCTCTAGACGATCCTTGAAATATTTTCTAGTTACATACCTTCCTATAGGCTTCCGATCTCTCGACTTGAAACATAGAATTTATCGCACGAAAGTGATTTATGGGGGAAAAAGGTCTGAAAAGGTGATAACAGGAGATACAATACGTTGCAAAAAACGTACAGTTACTAATATCCCTCAGAAATAAAAATCTCGACGTTGATGAGGCCCAAATGCCACAAAAGACGTTCTAAGGATAGTATTGAACTTGAAGTCTTCAATTCTGTGACAAATGAACCGACGTCGGCCTGGGATTATGAATTATCCATATCAGTAAAACCAGGTAAAACCCCGTGACATCGTGTTTCGTTGTACGGATCAACCTGGCCTTTCTCTGGTTGTTCTTTAAATACTTTGTCCAGAGAGGTCGTCCGACAGCACGCTACTCGAGCTCTCTATCAATGTATCATCACAAAATGAAACTCTAATAATGTACGTAGATGCGATGTTATACAGACCTCGGCCGTTAGGGAGTAATCCGGATGATCCGGATCACCATACTTACTACTTAGTATAAATTAACTCGAAGTTTACATACAGAAAGAATTATGCACTGAGTCACAACTTCAAAACAAGAAGCGAGGTATTTCAAATCTTATCAATAATCCGTCGAGGCCTTAGCCTGCAGCTGAATTCTAGATGAAGGCTAACACATGTAACATATGTTATATATTGACCCTTGTATTTCAAATTTCAAGCCCAACGCATTCAAGGACCCCGCGCAATAGGCCAAGAGGAAGGGTCCAAATCCGGACAGGATTTGAGGTTTTTTGATCGACAACTGGGGTCAATCCGGACAAGATTTGCCAAATTTTTCTAGGCAGCCAGTGCCAGAATCCAGACAAGTTTGAGGAAATTGGGATAGGAGGTTGCATATCCGGACAACTTTTAGGACGCTAATATAGTGTAGTGTACAAATGACCGACAATATTGGTTAAGCTGCTGGTTCGATTCCCCCTCTTTTTTCTTCCTTTTTTGTATGTTATTCTCGACTTAAAATAATAATAATTTTGTTGTAAAACAAAGATTTGTGAGAAGGCCATCTCTCAGTTAGGCATTCTTGACCCGTTTACTCATAGACGATATGGTACGCTCAAATCGTGCTTTTTCGAGGCAGGCGAGAGCAGTACAGATATTTCTCGAGCCCTAGGAGGCCTGATCTACCGATCCGGACAAAATTGGGCCAAAAAATAGCTAGGTCAACAACCCAGACATTTCTTCGCTCGATCTACTGTTTTCTACATCGATATGGTAGGTAGGTGCCATCCGGACAAGAATCGCACTGAATCGCAAATTTCTGTCCGGACAAAAACTTGAAATCTCAGACCTTGCCTCTTGGCCTATTGCCCAGGGTCCTCGCATTCACTTTGACGAACGAGTCCTATTTATTTATTAATTTTTATCTATTTTATGCTCTGGATAACGCTAGATAACGCTCAACATTCCGGCAGACGCCGAATTCCGCGGAATGCCGAAACAGGTCAAGTGTGATTGTCACGACCAGAGGAATTATTGGCAAAAATAAGGATAAACATAACTCGAAGAGGACCGTGCTTGACAGTCTGGAGAATGTTCTCCGCTTTAACCAGGTCAATACCTCGTCGTGTTGTAATACAGTCGGTGAGATGTTTATCCCAAAAGCCGCCTGTACTCCCGTCTTCTTCGAGCAAGCAAATCAAGCCGAAACTTCCCCAAAAGCCGGAGGCTACGCAGGGGCCAGCCGACTCGACGCTAACAAAGAAACTGGTGGAACCAACGCCCATCTCCAGCGTCCCCACGCTCGATTTCTCACCCCCTGAACCTTCGGAAGCAGCCCAACGGACGGGAGCCATGTCATCAAAAGAATACAAGACGGTAAGCGAACGGACACGACGCTCCAGGACACGAATCTCGCTGGCACTCTTGTTTTTGGCGCTCGGTGCAAATGCGGTGTATATGGGTCGTGATTGGGAAGAAGATGAGCTAAAAATGAAGAAGATGGTACGTTGTTCACAAAAACTTGTCATTTCACCAATATTAAAGGCTCCAGAAAATCGAGGACGCACCGTCAACGCGGTGGGGAAGGATGAAAACGCGGTTGACGAGTATAGTTGATGTAAGGATTTAGAAGGTCGTTGTCCAATTTTTCTCTTTATATTAAACGGCCAATCCAGGTTTTTGTTGAACCGGCTTGGCCCGAACTGCTACCACCTCCATATCCACCTCCATATCAAAAGCCTTATACACTCCTTCTTTCCGTTGACGACCTCCTTGTCACGTCTCAATGGGATGTATGTTCACCTTCTGTTTCCGTAATGACTCAATTGCCAAACAATATCTCAGCGTGAACATGGTTGGCGGACCGCCAAGAGACCTGGAGTCGACTATTTCCTTGCTTATATGTCTCAATTTTATGAAGTCGTCATTTTTACTACACAACCTGGTTACGTGCGTCAGCTTCTGTCTTCCTCCGAAACTCGTACACCTCTTACGCCTTACATCAGACCGTCGATCCCATACTCGATCAGCTGGACCGATATCACTTGTACCTTATGTACCGCCTATATCGCGAAGCTACGCGCTTCGTCGATGGAAAAATAGTCAAGGTACGCTTTCACCTTCCCCATAGCCACAATTTTGAACGTTCATTGCTTAGGATCTGTCGTATCTAAACCGCGACTTATCAAAAGTGATTATGCTTGACACTGATCCCGATCACGTTTCCACCCACCCTCAAAACGCGGTCGTGCTTCCAAAATGGAAAGGAGACCCTAAAGATAAAGGTCTTGTCGCAATGATTCCGTTCCTCGAATGTATGTAAATACTCCCTTCTACGTTAATTTTATTCTGACTGCGACTTGTATTTCCCAGCGATCGCTATCTACAGTCCGCCGGATGTTCGTCCGATTCTCAAAGCATACGAAGGCAAAGACGTTCCTCTCGAATATGCCAAGACCGAAGCCAAAGCCAAAGCCAAACATATAGCGGAATGGAATGCGAAACATAAGCCTTCAGTGACCGCCCCTTCTTTCCGTAACTTATTCGGCCTCGTCTCCGCAGTTCGTAACCTGGTCTTTTCTTTACGAACTTTCTCATTCAAATATTATTTCTTCAGGCTACCACCAGAAGCGAACCTCCGCCAACGTATCTTGAGCGAAAGCGGCAAGAGGCCCAAAAAGATTACCAACTAGATCGAGCCAACATTGAACGTCAAAAAGACGAGCTGGAGAGGCTCTTGCAGGAAGACCAACAGGCTATGGCAGCTCAAATACCCGGGAACCTTTGGGAGGCGATGGATCGGTTTGCGGGCAAGACGGATGAGCCAGCTGTGCCTGCGACTGCCGTTCCGGGATCTCATTCTCCTGAGAAGAAGTAATGCTTGTACTCCTTCGCAAGGTCAACATTCTCATCTTAGCAAAGAATGAGCGTAGATTAGAATTAAGTCTTTGAGGGAACGATTGACAAAGCGTCACACGCTTCTTCTACAACTCTCAATGTTCCCTCTCAGAGCTTGCTGGCAACTTCGCCCTCACCCACCACTCCCTAATAATAATGCAAACTTACAACTTCTACCACATTCTGATTCGAGAAGTTATTCTAACTGGGTTCGCCAAGACACAAGTCGCGCAGCTTGTCTCTTTACCCAATATTGCTTCTCGGGTCCTGTGCGCTTTCACCCACCTTGCTTACTACGTTCACCAGCACTTAGCCTACACGTAAACATTCTCTGCTAATGTTATTGATTGTCAATCACTGTTACTGTTTGCCTACCGCGGTGCCCGCCGTAAGCTAGGCCTTGCCTTCGATGTTGGGACGACCTACAGCGACATTTCATATAAGTACATCTCCCTGCGATGCACCTAAAAGGTTTTATTCAAGATACTAACTGATGCACTTGGTAGTCTTCTAGACCCAGGTCAAGTACCAGAAATCAAAGGAATCACCAGGTGATGGCTTCAACGTAGAGAAGATTGTAAATGTTGAACGAGGATCATCGTAGGTTCCCAGCTCACAAGCACATCAGCAGTGCTTCCAAGATACCCACCATCATCTACTACGATCGCGCGGTCGGTGCAGACGCAGTATTGCTGAAGATGAGAACTGGGTGAAAACAAGGGGCGGAAAACAGTTGATGTGAGCTCTTATAGTTGAAATACGAAAGCTGCGAAGGAGACCTTTGAAGAAGTTGCTGCTCCAATGTGCGACTATATTTTCACGTTCTGACCCATCCTTTCTTATTCACGCGTCATTAGGTCATTTCTTTTTGGCTCCATCTTCGTCAACAGCTCTTCCTTAGACAGTATGTCTCTTTGCTATCAACCCATCTTTTAAATTTACCCTAAGATCGATCCAGATTTCCTAGCAGATTCGCCTTTCATCGATGATCTTGAGCATATCGTTCGATGCTTTGATAAAACGACGAAACTATGCTTCAGAAAAGCTGAAGAACCACAGAATATCAAATTTTGAACCCCTTGTCTTTGCAGCGAATGATTGGCTTTTCAACACGGTATATGACGCATTGACACCACTCGAGCTAAACATTCTGAGAACCATGTGTACGTATTTTCCAAACTTTACGTGTTGACCTTCCGTACTGACTCAATCCATCTACATCTGTTTAGGAACAAGGCTGTATCAGATGGTGCTATATTTTTCTACCTTGACCATTTCGTACGAACTCGAGTCTCAAAGCTTACCTACGGAGACTTCTGCCATATTCCTTACGATTCATCTGACTCGGAACACGTGGAGCGAGTCTCTTTTATCTCTATCTCTGGGAGCAAACGGATTAATGACTATTTTGACGTCATTCTAGCAAAGGCAATTTCCCCCTAATTCTCTCGTGGGTTTGTAGCTGATATTGAATGGACCAGAACATTCAAGTTTCTGAAACGAAGGAATTCAAGAGAACATATTTCAGAGAAACAGAGGCTCTATCTGAATTTAGATCTATTTCGTTTTCCGTTGGAAGTGAAGTTGACCCTAAGTGGAAGGACGTCGATACAGGTAAGCTTCGTTGACTAGATTATACCTTTAGATATCTCATTGTCTGGGTCCCTACTTTTGTAGATAATTACACTAAACTATGCTCTATCGAGGCTGATTTGTCGCAGATACTCTTGACTGCTCAAAATAAGACTTCAGGAATAGGTACTTTCTATGGTGGATTATGAATTTTTTCTTCTATTCGGGTCGACCGAGATGAAAGCACAAGTGGTCTACAAGGAAAAGGCGAGTAAAGAAACATTGTTTGGGCAGAATCTCGTCGTCAAAGTTGTTCTCGCATAAATGAAACGCTCTTTTTTGATCACACGACGCCAGATATTCACTAGAATCTAGGGGGGACCATAGTCTTAACAGAAGTTACAAAACATAAACGACTGCACTTATTACGCTGATCCTCGCTTGAAATTACGAACCCGCCATGAACGCCTGCACATTCACGTCCTCCTTCAACAAGGCTCCTAGACGTGTCAGGCGTTCTGTGGTATGAACTTTGTGTTGCCCGATCGCACCCATAGTTGAGAGTTGTCATCGTTGAAAAGATAAAAGGTGGATAGGAATTCGAAGCCAACTTGAACTTGCTTCCGACTCCACCACATGTGTGGCGGTATTTTTGTAGACTGAGTAATTATACTGAGTCATTGGTAACATTTTGCGGAGTGTCTGGGTAAATATTTCATGCATAGCGTCGTGATATCTAATCTTAACTTGTACTACCGTAGAGAGGAACCATAAAAAGAACCCAAGTCTGTAAAATCCAACTTTCAAACTCAAGGGAAAGATATGCCAGCCTGCTTCATAAGTTCGGACACTTCAAGATCTGAAAAGATAGGTCCTTTGAGTATTAAATAAGCAGAAATTGGAACGTTGAGATTATTTACGATCTTCTGTGTGCTTCATACGAGAGGCAAATGTACATTGTGGTCCTGGAATTGGTTCAATATTAAAGCGATAGCCTGGATAAATAAATATGATTGGCTTACCAGGGCCAAAAATGAAATCACCTCCAAGTTGAGAGATATTTCCTTGTTTACCAATGTGACTTGGGTTCTTCATGGGTCCTCTCTACGGTAGTAACAGTTAGGATTATATAATCACGATGCTAAGCATGAAATATTTACCCAGACACTCCGCAAAATGTTACCAACGGGATTAACAGGGACATAGCTTGGACTTTGCTCTCCTTTCGGAGTACGTTCAAGATTCTCGATATTCATTCCTAAAGCGTGATATAATTTACGGGATGGATCAGCGAAGACTTGGCCATTGAATTCGGCCGTTTCTTGGAGTTGGTATTAGTAGAACAGTCTCATGAATGAAAGGAGGCACACACCTGCATATGACTTGATAGGATTCCACTCTCCGCATCCAATGACCACAATCCTAGTCCCTGCTGCTTCCAACGCCTCCTCTGAAACTGTGCCCAGATGTCCTACATAAGCCTATAAGAATGAGATCAGTTCATGGACTGAAAGTATTTCAGATGGGATGTATACCTGGCAAGTCTGTGTCAAGACATTGATACGGCGGGCGTCAAGCACATCAAAGCCAAGAGAGAACTTGATATCGCACCCCGCAAAAAAAATGCCCTATTCAACTATCATTAACGCCAATGAGAAAGAATAATTGAATTACTAATGAAAACGACGACTGTCTTTTGCTTCTCAAAGATCGATCCGAACTTGACTTTGTTGCCGTTCAAGTCAAAGACCTCCAGATTAGATACCTCTGTAATGTTAGCCTCGTCTGGTAATACTTTGAAGTCTGCCATGGTGATAGTCGTACACTGGTAGGGGCTCGCACTCAGAAACCCATAGGCCGAGATGCCGACACCAGCTCGGTATTAGGCGATAGGGGCCAGTGAGGTATCATGCACAGTGGCTGAGCTGGGCGAGCTCTCGGGAGGGCCTCGCATTTCTCTTTGTTTTCTTCATTGAGGCTTCTTTTCATGCATGGAGACATGGTCATAATCAAGGCTAGATGACATCTCCATAGTTACCACGGCCCAAACAATGATTTAATCCCTATCTAAACAGCATCCTGTGTATTAATTATCTTTGGCACTCTGTTTTGCCAATACAGTCTGTAGCGGATCGATCTGTCACTGTTTGTCAGTTACCGGCAAGCAGGGCTATGCATGTACCTGGTATGTATAAAGTTGTATATCAGTATAAGTTAACTCCTTCCCACCATCTACCATGGCGTCCAGATCTGTCTACCGCGGTGCCCGCCGTAAACTAGTCCTTGCCTTCGATGTTGGGACGACCTACAGTGGCATTTCGTATAGGTACATCTCCCTACCAGGTTTTATTCAAGATGCTAACTGATGCCACTTGATAAGTCTTCTAGACCCAGGTCAAGTACCAGAAATCAAAGGAATCACCAGGTGACGGCTTTTATGTTGAGAAGATTGTGATTGTAAATATTGAACAAGGATCGTCGTAGGTTCCCAGCTCATGAGCACATCAGTGGTGCTTCCAAGATACCCACCATCATCTACTACGATCGCGCGGGAAAGGTTCGTGCGGTCGGTGCGGAGGCAATGCGGGAGGGCATTTACGAGATTGCTGAAGATGAGAACTGGGTGAAAGCTGAATGGTAAGGGCTAGAGGCTAGATTATCTCCTCGCATCTCTACAATTTACAAATACTGACCTATGTCAGGTTTAAACTTCATCTTCGATCTAAAGTTGGTGCAGGACGTCATGTTACAAGCGAAATTCCCCCTCTTCCACTGAACAAGACTGTCGTGGAAGTTTTCGCTGATTTTCTTGGATACCTCCTAGAGTGTGCTTCGAGTTATATCCAAGATACCCATGCCAATGGTCCCGACTTGTGGAATTCTGTGAAAGATCAAATCGATTTTGTTCTTTCGCATCCTAATGGATGGGAGGGTACCCAGCAGAGTGAAATGCGTCGAGCCGCGGTCCTCGCTAAGCTTATTCCCGATACCACAACTGGACATGGTCGTCTCTCATTCGTGACTGAAGGAGAAGCTAGTTTGCACTTCTCCATACAGAACGGACTACCTGCTGGAGCAATGAGGGTGGGTTAGCTTCGTGGGTTTCTAAAATGCACGACTAAAACTTGGTTATGTAGGACGGGGACGGCGTCACGATTGTCGATGCAGGGGGCGGAACTGTTGATGTGAGCTCTTATAGTAGAAATACGACAGCTGCGAAAGAGACCTTTGAAGAAGTTGCTGCTCCACAATGTGCGATTATATTTTCATCCATTCTATTTTATTCACGCGTTATTAGGTCATTTCTTTGGCTCCGTCTTCGTCAGCATCCATGCAAGGCTCTTCTTAGACAGTATGTCTCCTTGCTATCCACTCATCTTCTAAATTTATGCTCAAATCGACCCAGATTTCCTAGCAGAATCGCCTTTCATCGATGATCTTGAGCATATTGTTCGATGCTTTGATAAAACGACGAAACTACGCTTCAGAAAAGCCGAAGAACCACAGTATATCAAATTCGGGTCAACTCGGGATAACGATGAGACCTATAACATTCGCTTCGGCCAACTGAAGCTCATGGGGTGATTTCTCCTCGTCTCCAGTACATCGCACGACACTAACACGATTCATTTAGGACTGACGTTGCTTCGTTCTTTGAACCTTCTGTGACTTGCATTGTCAAGGCGGTATTGGATCAAAGAAAGAGCGCCCACAAAACGATATCCGTCAGTTTTCTTTGCCTTGGGCATATTTTCATGTCAATGATATTCTCCCGATCTTAGCATGTCGTCCTTGTTGGTGGCTTTGCAGCAAGTGATTGGCTTTTCAACAAGGTACATGACGCATTGACACCACTCGGGCTAAACATTCTGCGTCCTGAGAATCATGTGTACGTATTTTTTCCAAACTTTACGTCGACCTTCCGTACTAACCCAATCCATTTGAACTTCTTTAGGAACAAGGCCGTATCAGATGGTGCTATATCTTTCTATCTTGACCATTTCGTGCGAACTCGAGTCTCAAAGCTTACCTACGGAGACTTCTGCCATATTCCTTACGATTCATCTGACTCGGAACACCTGGATCGAGTCTCCAAGACTTTTGTCTCTATCTCTGGGAGCAAACGGATTAGTGACTATTTCGATGTCATTCTAGCAAAGGCAACCTTTCCCCCTTAATCTTTCGTGGGTTCGTAGCTGATATTGAATGGACCAGAACATTCAAGTTTCTGAAACAAAGGAATTCAAGAGGACTTATTTCAGAGAGACAGAGTCCCTATCTGAATTTAGATCTATTTCGTTTTCCGTTTGGTGCTATCGTGGAAGTGAAGTTGACCCTAAGTGGAAGGACGTCGATACAGGTAAGCATCGTTGAACTAGATTATACATTTTTTTAGATATCTCATCCCTCTGGGTCCCCTACTTTTTGTAGATAATTACACTAAACTATGCTCTATCGAGGCTGATTTGTCACACCTGCCCTTGACTGCTCAAAGCAAGACTTCAGGAGTAGGTATTTTCTACAGACTGGATTATGAACTTGTTCTTCTATTTGGGTTGACCGAGATGAAAGCACAAGTGGTTTACAAGGACAAGGCGAGTAAAGCAATGTCGTTGTGTATATATATTGACCTGATAGATTTGATACATTAGGGAGTTGAGAAACGGCGAGTCCCACTTCAGTTGATTGGGAAACATAGAGCTAGTACTGACAGATTGATGTTGATCTATAGAACTGCGGCGAAAATCATATACGATCCCGACACTACGAATGATGAACCGTCTACTAGATTCTCATAGCACTCAAACAATGTTCTGCCTTGTATTTTCATGTACTTTAAGATTTGCAGTCACCTGGTGTTGTATGACACGCGGCAGAAGCCGTGTAAGCGCTTTGTCAGCAGTAATGAGCAGAATGACCCCAATGTTGGTCCAACGTTAACCTTGTCATTTTGCACTATGCAATCCAATCTCTGCAAGGATCACTGCCATATCTGGATGACATAGATTAGTGACGCCTTGCTGGTGCACGATATGGCCTCGTGTTTTTCTGAAAGCACATCTTGTTCAGTTAACATCTGCAGACCCCTTACCTGCCGATGTCCAACATTAAAGGTTTTTTTGCATCTTGGAAAGGGGCTTTAGCGAGACTAGTGGAGACAGATGACTTATCTCCAGACGATATAATCATTGCGTGCGTCATTTCTCACGGTTACCCTCTTCATTCATCACAATTCATAATGGTTACATATATGCAGCGTCATGGGCCCAACTGGTTCAGGGAAAAGCACCGTACGTCCTTTGCATGTTCCGAAGGATTACCTAACATCGGCAACCACCAGTTCATAAATATCATCACCGACTTTGAGATCGGTGTGGGGCATACCTTAAAATCATGCACGAACGAAGTCAATAACGTCAGAATTTCCATGCCAGAGCTGGCTTATGGTGATCTGGTGTTCGTGGATACCCCAGGTTTCGGCAATACGAACAAGTCCGATACAGATATCCTCAAAATGGTTGTCGATTGGCTCAAATCAACGTATGTATTTTTTTTCGCCGCGGATGACCTTATGGCATAACATTGTCTTAAAATGTTAATTCTGCAGATATGCGAAGAATAATTTACTGAGCGGCTTACTCTATTTCCACCGGATAACTGACAATCGGATGGTCGGCACGCCTTTAAAGAATCTACGGATGTTTGAGGAGCTCTGCGGTAAAAACTCTTTCAAAAATGTCATATTAGCGACGACGATGTGGGACGACATTGACGATGCAACGGGAGCGGCACGGGAGGAAGAGCTTAAATCAAAATATTGGCGAGCTATGTTGGATCGTAATTCTACGACTGGTCGATTCCTGCAGACTCGAGAATCTGCTTTTACCCTCATTGATCCTTTAATCGACGCAGCAAATACACGAAATTCCATTCTACTCCAACGAGAAATGGTAGATATGCGCAAGAAGCTCCCTGCGACCTCCGCTGGACAGCAGCTTTTTTCGAAGATGGAGTATCTCGTGAGGAAACGTGAAGAGCTACTTCACCAGGTTCGAAATGAAATGAAGCGCTCAAGCCGTGATAAGATGACTTTGGAACCATTGGGGGAGGAACATGAGAAATTGAAGATCAGTTTGGAGTCGACGGTTAATGAGATGCGGAGGTTGAGGCTGCCGCTTGGGCGACGTCATGTGAAGATGACAGAGAACTTTAGTAAAATCACATTGCGTTTTTCAAATCTATGAAATCCAACTTACTAGTATGGTAATTGGCAATTCAGCTTGTCGACGCCAATTCTCATGCATCAGTTTCCACCCGTATTCCATCCGAGTGCATACACTTTTTGGTAGCATTTCTTCATTCATCCATTATTCATTCAGCGAACGATTATTCTCTCCCTAACCCTGCTGGCACGAAGAAATCTTTCTACCATTGAGAAACCTTACAGCTCTACTTAACCTCTCATTTTCCTCATTTTCCACGGAATATACTATAACAACCCAATCTTTGCATGGATCTTTGCCATATCCGGATGACATAGAGTAGTGACGCCTTGCTGGTACACGATGTGGCCTCGTGTTTTTGATTCTGAAAGCACATCTTGTTCAGTTAACATCTGCAGACCCCTTCCTTGCTATCCAACCCATCGATGCCCGACATCAAGCAAGCAAACTTGGAGCAGAATACTCAGCTAGCTGGTGAAGAAGGCAGGCGTCCAAGTTTGCGTCAAGAAAATGAACCCACTATCGCACAACATCCCATGTCTTTTTCGATTCAATCCATCTCTGATCCCGACCCCTCATCAGATCAATCCTTCAAGCGTGAGGACGCCAGTTATACAACTGCTTGATCTTACTTACTTTTTTTTTTTTCACCCAAGTCCGGGACCGTAACTATGTATCTAGTGCAAATTCGTAGGTGATCGATTGGCCGAAATAAGTCTCACATCGATTGAAGATTTGATGTTTACAGGTCGACCGTGAAGTCTGTAAATCCCAAGGTTAGCTTTTTTTAAATCACAACTTAACGCCATTTATAACACGTACTTTAGAAATTCCAAAATCCGCCTCAAGAAATCAGATCTAATCAAGAGACCACACATCAGGCAGTCGAATTTGAGACAGTTGAGCCTCAGAAAGGCGAGCAAGTTGACCCTCAAGAAGGCGGACATGACTCCGCCCCCTTTCACGATCTCGACCAGAACCCACTCATTCCTAAGCCTCAAGAATTCAACTCTGATAGATACACGCACGATCAAGACGAGAATACAGCACAATGGGAATTGGTCGAGAACAATAAGCCTGGCCAACACCCGTACGTGTTTCATAGGTCGCATAAAGTTCATTTTGATTGACAATTGATTATGCAGCAACAAAACACATCTCTCTTCCGAGTCAAAATCAAAGGCGAGTTTGAGATCAGTTTTAACCAAACGTTGAAGTCTTACGCGTGCATTTAAAAGCATCGGGAAAGAGAAGAGATCGAGCCTCAGGAAGTTGAGAATCGAGACGTTGTGCCTATAAACTCCCCGTTACGTCGATGCGATTCTGAGTTATCTCTGTCCTCCAGGCTGACAGAAAATAAAATGGACAAGTACGTGCCCCCTGAATCGTAGACCGTGCAGCGGCCTAACTTATCAATAAATAGTCCATCTAGCCAAAAAATGTCCGTGTGCTCGAAGCAACTTCCCGTCGCCTGAAATTTAATCGTTTTACAGAAATCAAGGAAAGCTAGCTGCAAAATCAAAGGTAAACTTAGCATCCACAATTATTTATGTCTTAATAACTTCTGTCTGAGAAGAAATCTAGTCCCCTCGCCTTTTGGAAGGAGACCTTAGGGAGGCAGGTCAAGACGGAGATGGAGTCGCAAGACGATGTGATCATTGCGTCGGTCGCTTCTTGACTCCCCTGTTTTGTTTATATTGATTTCCCACTTTTCTAGGGTTATAGGCCCAAGTGGTTCTGGCAAGAGTACAGTGCGTATTTCGGCATATCTGGGTTCCACTGGCTTATATCAGTCATAGTTCATTAAAATTGCCACTGGTTCGGACACCGACACGACTTATAACTCGGAATCGCGGACAAGCGGGATCAACATTGTCAAGATGTCCGCCCCAGAATTGACCAACGGCGACGTCATTTTCGTTGATACCCCAGGATTTAATGACACACACAAATCCGATACTGAAATCCTCAAAATGCTCGCTGAATGGCTGAGAAACACGTATATCATATTTTAAATGTCAATCAGATCAAACTTTTTCTGACATTTTCCTTCGCAGATATGGTAAAAAGACATTACTGAGCGGTCTTCTCTACTTCCACCGGATGTGCAATGACCGAATGCCTGGTGCGCCTCTAAAAAATTTACGCAAGTTCGAGGACCTTTGTGGAAAGAATGCATTCCACAATGTCATCTTTACAACGACGATGTGGGACGAAGTTGATAAGGAAACAGGTTGCTTAAGAGAAAATAAACTGAAGTCGGGGTCATGGCAATCGATGCTCGACCGCGGTTCTACCACCGGCCGATTTTTGTATACTCGTGAATCCGCTCTTGGCCTTATTAAACCTTTTATCGATGCCAGAAATTCACTTCTCCAGCAGGAGATGGAGGATAATAGGTAGGTGTCTTTTATTGCGGATATGATGACTATTTTGTTAATAACCTTTTGCCCAGCCAAAAAATGTAGGTTGATGCGGCGCAATTAAATACAACTCTATTGAACTTTAATTTTACAGGAAGGCTACTGGAAAAGCAAACGTTAGTTTCGAGGCTGAATTTGTAACAATTACTCACAGTTCCTTCAGAAGGACAGGAACCCCGAGAAGAAAACGAGTGGAGGTTCTTTTTCCTTATTGAAAGGGGCTTTAGCGAGACTAGTGGAGACAGATGACTTATCTCCAGACGATATAATCATTGCGTACGTCATTTCTTGCGGCTACCCTCTTTATTCATCACGGTGTTGGCTTTTTTCATAATGGTTACATATTATGCAGCGTCATGGGCCCAACTGGTTCAGGGAAAAGCACCGTACGTCCTTCACATGTTCTAAATGATCACCTAACATCGGCAACACCAGTTCATAAATATCATCACCGACTTTGAGATCGGTGTGGGGCATAATTTAGAATCATGCACGAACGAAGTCAACAATGTCAGAATTTCCATGCCAGAGCTGGCCTATGGTGATCTGGTGTTCGTGGATACCCCAGGTTTCGACGATACGAACAAGTCTGATGTCGATATCCTCAAAATGGTTGCCGATTGGCTCAAATCAACGTATGTATTTTTTCGCCGTGGATGACCTTATAACATGACTCAAATATTAATTCTACAGATACGCGAAGAATATTTTACTGAGTGGCTTACTCTATTTCCACCGGATAACTGACAATCGGATGGCTGGCACGCCTTTAAAGAATCTACGGATGTTTGAGGAGCTCTGCGGTAAAAACTCTTTCCAAAATGTCATACTAGCGACGACGATGTGGGACGACATTGACAATGCAACGGGAGCGGCACGAGAGGAAGAGCTTAAATCAAAATATTGGCGAGCTATGTTGGATCGTAATTCTACGACTGGCCGATTCCTGCGGACTCGCGAATCCGCTTTTGCCCTCATTGATCCCTTAATCGACGCAGCAAACACACGAAGTTCCGTTCTCCTCCAACAAGAAATGGTGGATATGCGCAAGAAGCTCCCTGCGACCTCTGCTGGACAGAAGCTTTTTTCGGAGATGGAGCATCTCGTGATGAAACGTGAAGAGCTACTCCAGCGGATTCGAAATGAAATGAAGCACGCAGACGGTGACAAGATGGCCTTGGAACCATTGCGGGAGGAACATGAGAAACTGAAGGTCAATTTGGAGTCAACAGTTAATGAGATGAGGAGATTGAAGCTTCCGCTTGGGCAACGTCTTGTGAAGATGACAGAGAACTTCAGTAGGAAGATCACATTCTCGTTTTTCAAATCTATGAAATCCAAACCGAGCTCAGCTTATTAGTTATACTAGGTGAGGTAATTGGTTGATTCATTTCAGCTTGTCGACGCCAATTCTCATCAATCAGTTTCCATTCTCCTGGACCCTTCACTCCCTCGTAATTCCATCTGAGTACATTACACCTTTTGGTAGCATTTCATTCATTCGTCCATCCATTTATTCATTCAACAAAGGATTATTTTCCCTCTAAATCCTTTCATCAGCAAATTCAGGATTTTCCCATAGTTTGTCATAGTCACGTCACACAAAGTTATATTTTCTCAATATTCTCGTCTTAGCGAAGAATGAGCTAGATTAGAATCAAGTCTTTGAGTGAGCGTGGGATGTCACAGTGTTACAACGCTTCTTCTTTTGATACTCCCATCGTTCACTCTTAGGTTTCTGGCTCTCTGCCTCGCTCTTGCTTGTTTTTCGCTTTTCTCTACCTCAAACACTCTCCTTTAATAAACACTCCTTAAAACATCAATCCTAAGCAACCCTTTAATCATTTAATAAATACTTATAAAATCGACATCCTAGGATACTATGGACGAGAGAATAATCCATGACCCTCACCTCGAGGTGATGCCAGACCACGCGGGACTGCATTACAATGTCCTTTGAAATGCCCTCATTCAAAATGGGATGAATGTGGAGCAAGCCATTCAGGCACTTGACGTGTCATGGGCACAGAATCATAATGAATGGGTCCAGAGGTGGGACCAGCAGGTAATTGATGACGCCAACGCAGTTCAAGAAGCACAGGGACAGCAACAGCATGAGGAACTGCTGGCAGTTCAGGACCCACCAGAGCGAGAGGATGACCAGGCAGAACCGGAGAAGAAGAAGCTCAAGATGAAGGATTTCGGCGATTCCTCCACCGTTGGCAACTATATTGCCCCGAGACCAGCTCAGTACGCCTTGAAGAAAATTGAGGACTTCGAATTCGTAGAGTTGTGGTACCTCACACCCGAAGGTTGTTCCGATGCCATGCAGCTTCAACTCACGCAGAACGACGACACCTTCGGACTGGCCAAGATCGACAACATGGTCGCACTGAAGTCAGTGTTGTCACTCAAGGCTTCAAAAAATGTCATTCCAGACAATGAGTTAAGTTTTCGTCAAATGTCCATGGCTAAGAACGCCTTTATACCGTTAATGACCAAATACCAGTGGTCCGAGAAGGCCATCAACGCCTTCGCTCAGTTCTTCACTCAGTTGGAGCTACACCCCTACCGCCAACGTGACTTCGGCGAGCAGGCACTCATCACTTACCAAGCCCGGGTACGGCGTGAATGGCACGACCAGTTGAAGCTCGGATCCGCCTTCAACCATCGGTATTATCAATGAAGACTTACTTCAAAGTATCTACAAGGAGATTTTGGATAAGGCCCAACTTTTTTCTCTTAATGAGGTCAGTCACTGTGCCGTCCGTCTCAGGCATTGACCCCTAGCTAACTTTATTCCCCCCTTTTTCCCTCACCTACCCCGCTTTGCAATGACTTTGTGATACGCATCATGCACCGACCAACTCATGTGCCTTGCACCTTTCAACATGCACCACGCACCACACACCACACACCACGCACCATGCATCACACCTTCCCGGGCATCCGGTTGGCATCATACCTAATCTTGCAATATTTCTCAAAATATAAAGCTACGAGTAGCCTGTAGCAGCACATTTATGCAGGAAAGCCGGCAAGACCCGATGCGAACCCCAAGACAACGCAACTACCATGAAAAGGAGCAGTTCTCCAGGTCGGCTAGTGGCAGTGGTCGTCCCCATAATCCCACGTGTTCGCATTCCCCGTCTCGGCGAGTATCCAATACCCCATCGCGTTGCTTTTCCCCTCCACCATATAACCGCTACCCTCCACCCCAACATTCCCCTTCCAAGAACTTTTCCTTTCCATTCAGTGCAGTCTCGCATGGGCCAGCAGTCTGCGCTCTCTGCCTGGCCACAGACCCCCACGACACCAGGAAGTGTTGATCAGAGACCTTCTGGGACGGGTCCAAGGCTAGGTGTCAGAAGAACGAGGAGGGAAGGCTCATTACCCCGGCAGGAACAACCTTGTGCAACGATTGGAATAATTGGTGCGGGTGTACTTCCAGCTCACATGAGCAGCGTCACAAATGCTCTGGATGCGGTAACAAGGATCACGGCGCTCAGAGGTGTCCTCGAGCTCAGAAAAGACTGAGCGCTAACACCTTATAACGCCGAGGCCTGGGAGACAGCACTGCGCCAATGTAACATACTTGTTAAATATCCAAAGCTACCTTACTGTCTACAAAAAGGGTTCGATGCCGGAATCCGACCCATATACTCTACCTTTGCACCAGCTAATAGTCCCACCCTGCTCCAGCACCCGGAAGCTTATCAAGAAGTGGTCACAAACAAATTCAGACGTGGCCGTTACATCGGCCCTTGCACACATCAGGAGGTTGAATCGCTCATCGGACCTTTCCAATCATCGCCTCTTTCCTGGGTACCCAAGCCTGGAAAGCCAGGCAAATACCGTGCTGTTTATAACTTCTCATATCCTCATACCCCTACTCCTATTACATCTTCCATTAATTATACTATCGATGCGGATATGTACCCCTGCACATGGGGTACCTTCGCTACTATATGCTTCACTATCTATAATCTCCCTCCTGGATCTCAAGCTTCCATTCGCGATGTTGCGGAAGCTTATCAGACTATTCCCATTACTCCTAGCCAGTGGCCTGGTCTCGTCATTAAGTTACTTGGAGATGATGCATTTGGTATTAATATCTGTAATGATTTTGGACTTGCCTCAGCAGGAGGTATTTATGGTGAATTGGGAGATGCAACAACGGATATTTTCCGTGCAAAAGGAGTTGGTCCACTCTCTAAATGGGTGGATGATCATATATTTTTCCGTATTCTGGCTGAGCATGTTAACGAGTACAATGCCAAGCGTCAGCGTTGGTGCAATATCATCGCAGAGAACGGAGGACAATTGCAGTCTGGTAGCCGCTATTGGTACTGAGGTGAAACTCTCCCTAATGACCTCCCGGCAGAATTCGATGAGGATGTGGCATGCCCTTTTTTAGACTTTTTGAATCTTCCAAATAGATCTCAACCTGATGCTCTGTTCACTTATTGTGATACGGACATTGACACAATTTCCAGACAGCTCGGCATTCCCTGGGAATCTTCCAAGACCATCCCCTTTTCATCCATCGTACCTTTCCTAGGTTTTGAATGGAATCTTTCAGAACGCACGGTTGCTATCACGGAAGGCAAGAAGTCCAAGTATGGGATGGCCATCAGAGATTGGTTCTCGCGCACTACCCACACACTAGAAGAGGCTCAACGACTCTATGGGAAACTTTTGCATGCGAGTCTAATTCTGCCAGCTGGTTGCGCTTATCTAACTGGACTCGAGGCACTCGTCGGATCTTTTAGTTCCAACCCTTTTGTTCCACACCACGCACCCCATCACACTGTTTCAGATCTCACCTGGTGGCTCGACAAGCTCAGCTCTCCAAGTGTCATTCGTCCCATTCCAGGCCCATACCCCGTTACGGACAGGAATGCCTTCTCAGATGCCAGCTCAGGTGTGGGCATCGGCATTGTTATTGGCGACAAATGGCGAGCATGGGACCTTCCTGCGCCAGGCGGTTGACCCCACAAACCTCTCAGTGCCAGGACTTGACCTTGCAAAAGGGCCGCTTAGGCTAACCATCAATTACATCTTCGAACGCATTTTTGTTTTCTGCTTAGAAGTTTCAACTCGCAACCCAAGTGTCCTCCCCTAAAATGCCAGCTTCAGTTACTATTTAACGACCTATCGCGGGCCTTACAGCTAACGACCCTCCTCTACTCTTCAACGGCCCATCTCAGGAGAACTTCCCCGTAGACGACCCAAAAGGAACGACCATTACATCGCACACTATTTTCTCGTAACCATACATAGACACTCCAGCACCTATGCTGCCTTATGAAACAACTAAAGGGTTGAAGATGGAGGGGTCGGAAACTGCTGGGGAGCCAACAGTGGTTTCTGAGCCTTTATGAGTGGCCCAACCGACCAAACCGTCTCTCACGTACGTTCTTTGAGCTTCGGTTACCGGAGACGGGTAGGCTATAGGGATGGCAGACGAAAGGTCGGACCCTGCTCTGC
>MU130477.1:168571-210454 GCA_015039465.1 Phlegmacium glaucopus | reverse complement strand
CGCCTTACTCAAAGGAGCGAACCGGCTCACCCCCCCCTCGTCAAAGAGAAAGAAAAGACTACCTTACACCCCGGAATTCATTTCCAATATTCGCCAGCGTCTAATGCTCGGAGAGCCTTTTGACGCAGCGGTTTTTGCATGCCTAACCACCTGCTTTTACGCAGCAGCCCGGGTTGGAGAGTTTGTCATCCCCCGGCTAGACACTTTTTCTCCAGCTCACCACATCACAGTTGCTAATCTCAGAGTTGAGCGGAATCCGGAAGGGCTAGAAGTGACAGTCCTACATATTCCTCGTACCAAGGCAGCTCCGCTTGAGGGTGAAGACATGTGCTGGAGCTGTCACCCAGGACTCACTGACCCCTACAATGCACTAGACAACCACTGACAAATCAACAACCCACCCGAGGGCACCCACCTTTTCTCATATTGGCATAATAACCAATTGCGCCCTCTCACCAAATCCGCCTTCGTCAAACGGCTTGCCACTGCAGCTCGCCAAGCCGGACTCGAGCCCCTGCAGGGCCATGGTATTCGCATTGGCGCTACCCTATTTTACCTACTCCAAGGAGTACCCATGGAGGCTATGAAAGTCATGGGACGATGGAGCAGCGATGCTTTCCTGACTTATCTTAGGAAGCATGCCCAGATTCTCACGCTGTTCATTCAGGCCAACACAGAAGCCCACGAGGCTTTCTCGCAATTTATTATTCCCTCCCAGTCCCTTCTGCAGGGACGGAGGTGACCTATGGTCGGCACACTGTCCGTACCGCCTCAGAACTTTTGCAGTAAGTACTATAGCAGCCCTTCTCCTATTAACTGGGTAACGAGACTCACTCGTTGTGTTGTCAGACTCCTATAATGTGGGTTTTGCAGCTTGTCTCTCCCCAGTCTAATTTGGATCACTGCTCGGGTCGGGAAGCGCTTCGCGCTTTCGCCCACCTAGCTTACTGCATCTTGCATCATATATAATGTTTATATTTTGTAGTCTACCAACATGCTTGTACCCCAGGCAATCAACTACAGTTGATTTCATGACCTTCCGCATTGACTAAACAAGAGAATACGCAAAGACCATAGTATCATATAGTCACATCACCATACTTATAGTCCCATAGCATCCATGTGACGTGCACCAGCACAGACCAGCACTGTCCAGCAGTGTATTGTCGCTCTATCACACTGGCATAGCTTTGTCACTGTGTCACATTAGAGCCACACATTTTTCATTTAAGTTAAATAAATCAGCCCTAAACAAAGTCCGTGCGCAAAGTTGATCTTTACATATATGGGAATTTTTTTGTCACTCCAACTTTGTTACTGCGCATCTGTTGCCACGTCTACCCTCCTCTCAACCACCACCATGTACACTCTGGTGTTGCGTGGGCGGTGCCTGTTGAGCCCATTTTATTTTTTTTAAATTGTTTTTTAACTAATTAATACTACTGCTTAGGTTCTACCACTGACAATGCCAGATGCTCGCTCTTAGCTATGGCCTTGTCATTTACTCAGCTCCTCCCCATCAAAATAGGTTTGCTTTGGTACATCTGATACCCACCCACCCCCAGCATACTACCACAACCACTAACAGCAACAAATGACAAGTCGCATACCTACCTCCTAGCCCCAGAAGATATGAGGTGACAACGAGTGCTGAGCGCCGAGCGCCAAGGTGAGGAGTTTTTTGAATTTCTTACTGTTCTTTTCAAAAACTAACAAATTGCTACTTTTAGCTACAATTTCAACAACCTCAACTACCCAGCCCCTCCTCCCCATCCAAATGGGATGTGAGGGGTTCGTTTTGGGCCGTTTCAACACTCCAACCACCTCTGCCTGTTTTCGACATCCAACAGCATCCAACACCTCATTTACGAACCTACTATTGATAGTATGGGTAGTACATATATAATATGACTCAAACTGTGTAGATAGTTGAAAATAATATGATTTATACATATATTAATTTTCCTTATCCTTGCGTGAACATAGCTTTCTAGCCTCAAATTGACCAGTATATTGTAATAATAGTAATATTAACCCCACCCTATATAGCACTGTATAGTAAATATATATCATGCCATAGCGTGACCGTGATGCTTGACAGCGCTGTAAATAAAGGACCCTTTACTATGGCACTATGGCACTGCCCAGTGCTGTCTGGTGCCGGTAAGCAGACCCTGAATTTACTGATGTTATACACTTTCTATAGAATTCAGAATATCCCTTTGAAAGCCTGCATGGCGTCTTCGCAGAATATCTATCTCCCAGTCCCATCCAGACAGCGGCATTGCAGGATGATCATAGCAGAGCGAACGCGATCCAAGAAGAGACAAAAAGGTATCATCGCCACCTGTCACCTCAAACGCAATGCCAAAGTCAGTTGTGACAGTGTGTTTGGTGTTGATGTTCATATACACTGGGTCTTGGGGAGGTTAGGTGGTTAGAACTCTGGCCGCCGTGAGGCAGCCAAAGCACGGTGTGTTGCATCTCATAACTTCCCCATTTGGGGAGTGTGTCAGACTACATATATTGGTGTTGATGGGGGACTTCAAGGGGACTTCTCCATTTGCAGAAAATACCTCTTTGGTGAGCTTTGAATTTGGGGGGTCTTCGATTGGGATATGGGAACAGCGTGTGGTTATTATTCAAATTTCAAAGTAGTTTTGGTAGTCATGACTCGTGCATGCTGCTTTCAAAGGGTCAGTTATGATGAGGCTAGTAAACTTAGTTTCTGTTGGATAATAGAACTTTGTGAAGTAAATTGATTTGAACCTCTGAATCTTAATCCATGTCCATCCCTTTTGGCAGTATAAATTATCATCTTGCACCAAATTTCGAGCATAGGTAAGTAGTAAAATATTCACTATCACCCTTCCCGGTAAACAAGCAAGCATTACAGCTACATGCAAAATTCTAGGTACCTTCTTGAATATCCAGTCTGTGCGCCTTTGTTTGTATAAACAACCACTTTTGGTTAAGTAATGATGCAAGCTGTGGGGCACTAGAACCCTTCAACCACTCCAAGCTCCCTCCATTGCTTGCACAACACATCCATTGAGTTGCTGGCGCTGTTACAACTTGTCCATACCAACGCTATGTCATAGCCAATATTCTTGAGGTTGACCTGGCACCGTTGTGCTTGCCGCAAGAGTATAAAGAAGTGGGGAATATTGGGCTTGAAGGTCAACAAAGTTCCCTCTCATGTCTCAGTCTAACTGTTTTTACCCAAACCCTACCTACTTTCGAGCACGTCGTCAGCCAGAATATAGTGGTAAGTCATAGTGGTTATAGTTACAAGGGATATTCAACCAACTCTAACTATGTAACCCTCCATTATAGGTGGAGTAGTAGCTCCACACGTAACCGACATGTGTGCCGAAAGAGGACATCGTCACAAAGCACAGGACCTTGTGCTACCAAAAGAGGTTGTTTATACAAACAAAGGCACAGGAGTGGATATTTGAGAAGGTACCTAGGGTTTTGCATGTAGCTGTAACCACAAGTTTTTATTCTAAGGAGTGTGATCATAGAATCATTGTTTATGTGAAGATCTGGGTTGTGATGGGACATCTTCCATTAGCACACTGGTCATTTTGGCAGTGTATATGAACATCGACACTCAACACAGCCTCTGTTGGAAGTGTTGAGTTCACTCCAGGTTAGGGTTCCGTGAGAAATTGCCTAATTTCTAACATAGGTTAGAAAATTGTGTTACTAACACGTTACTAACATCTGGGCTCTACGGGGTAGTATAGGCTATGTTAGAAATTGTTAGAAATTGAAATATACCCATATGGTGTGGGTTCAGCATAGCAACCCGAAAGGAATTGTTGGGAACCAGCACTGTTATTAATTTTAAATAGGGCTGCACACTGTACTGTAACAGTAGTCAGCTGTATTTCTTGAACTTTCAACCCCCAACGGTATGGCTATGGTGCACACTGTACCGCACTGTGTACCATAGAATACAGTTTGGCAGACCGCTGATGGCAACACTGAGCAACCAAGGTGCAGCCAAAGTTTAATCTGAGCTCGGATTTAGCTTCATCCACCTGATCTGAGTCTACTCATGCCACTGCCATGTGGATATCTGGTGATTTGATGGATCACTGTTGCGGCCGTAATTCCACAGTGATAAGTACTCAGTGATATACCCTTGAAATAGTGTAATTTAAGAAAACCACACTAAATACACCACTGCAAATGACGCGGTATGGGTTTCCTAGGTAGTGTAACCATTCTGTTTTATGTCTTTGGTTTATTTCCCAATATATTTCACTTTATAGTTGTGAACAACTCAAATAGAATTTCGAAGACTAACTTTGATAGTAGTGCAACTAATACACTTTTCAAAACAAATGTGCAACCAATGCACCAATGCAAATAACTCCAATAGATTTTGAAGACTGACTTCGAAGGTAGTACAACCAATGTACAATATTAAACAATTCCAAACTTAGATCTGATGTTCTTTTATTTTCTTAACTCTCTGATACAAAGTATGAGAGGGGAAGAAAGAAACAATTTGATGATATTCTTACAAGTTTTCATATGCTACATATACATATTTTAAACAATAAAACCGCTAAGTAATTGTATTTTATTTATAGTTCAGCTTTTGGACCTCTTCACAACAGGTCTAGACCTTTGTTTATTGTGTTTATTGTTATCCGGTTACTTATTAGTAACCATCCTGCAATTGTCCATTCTCGGACTTTAATTAATGAAGAACCAGGTGTCCGGCTCTCTCTTTGATTATGTAACCTTTCAACACGACTTTTGATGTGCGCTTAGCACATTTGTGACTTCTTGTAACGCTCTGTGACAAACTTTTGGTTCTTGT
This sequence comes from Phlegmacium glaucopus, assembly GCA_015039465.1. NCBI lineage: Eukaryota > Fungi > Basidiomycota > Agaricomycetes > Agaricales > Cortinariaceae > Phlegmacium > Phlegmacium glaucopus. Next base: position 205,614 of record MU130477.1, on the reverse strand, counting down.
AGTACAAGTCCTTTGTCTTTGGCTTTTAGACATAAGTTGGATGCAATAGATAGTTCCCCATCATAGTATAGACTTAGTAGTTATTTTCTTTACAATATATTCCTTATAGTTGTCATGGATATTCATGGTTTTAGCTAGGAAATCCAGTGTGGTAGACAGTTTGATAATTAGATTAATTCAAATCATAAATTATCTTCAGCCTGTTATGATAGATATATTCATTGTAAAGTCCATTTAATCATCTGGTGTAGTCAATACCAATGATCCTCACTGTGCCAGATTGCATAAATAGTTTAGTTTTTAATTATTTTATTAGGGATATTTCCAGAAAAATGTGCATATCCGTGCATGTACACATTTATACCGTATCATCTCCCTCAAACTAAAATGCTGACTGTCCCCAGTCACTGACCAGCACCTTATTGAATTTTATTTTGCCTTGTGCATCCAAATTTCTGTCCTTTTCGGTCTATCTGAATTCTTTGTACATTTATTTTCCACTCTGTCACCCCTTTGTCTAATTTTGTGACTTCTCCCAAAGTTTCACCCTTCCTTTGTCAATATGGTCCTTTCAATTCCCATTTGATTCTTTCAGTGCAACTATGCTAGGACCAATCTTTTCAAATCTTTTTGTCTTGGTGTACTAGGTCCATCATTCTCACTTGACCGATCAACTTTGACCTTCAATTTGTTTTTGTCTATGCCTTGCACTGACCATGGCACTGGCCTTCATGCCCATCCTTCAATCAGCATGCCCATTGCAGCCTCTTTAGTCAATGTATGGTCTATGCTAGGTACTCCCTTTTCTTCATATTTAATCAGACTGTTCCTGATTTATTTTATGCCCATCACTCCTTGCAACATTGTTCTCATGCCTTCTGAGTCATCTTTCAAGAAACAGGCATCTGCTGCCCATGACTCTCTCTTGAATTTCAATATGGTCCTTCCTTTGAAGGCTCTGTCCCTCATCAAACCAGCTATGCTTGAGCTCATCGACTCTACTGCAGCCTTTTCAAGCTTCGCACCTTTCTTCTTGACACACGCATTATTCCAAGAACTAGTCCTGGCTATCCATAACACTATCGAGGATTTCAAATCCAAGAACCCTGATTTCAAATTTCCGGATCATGTTTCCAAGATCACCAACCTTAACAATGAGGTCAAGGACACTTTACAATGAAACATAACTAAGAGAAGTATAACTTTCTCTTGTCTATTATTCCATTCATTTATTTTGCTCCCTTTTTAGCCTCTAGTGTGCCTGTAGGTCCTCGTTTGGATCGTATTAAGAAAACTCGACCCACGGTGAGTTTCCTCTTTCATTTCTTATCTTAAGACTTCCTTATGTATCCTTCATAGGGTAAGCATCCGCTATAAATCATTGTTTGTGTTGTTATAAAACACCAACCAGAGGGAACTGGACCAGACTTTAGGTCAGAATATCCCCCTGTGTTCGTTTAGGGAAGGTATAACCAGAGACTAGTAAGCACACTTGGTTATAAGAGAGTAGAGGAGGATGAGGATGAAGATCTTGGAAGATGAATGAGGTAGAGGATGAGGATGAGGATGGGTAAGAAAGAGTCTTCAGTAAGACTATAGTGGTTGACAGCAGAGGACAGTGACAGTAAGGGACTGAAAAAGCGAACTTAGAGGGAGGAATTCACTGGAATTCCACTGAGAGGATGACTGTTGGGGAGTAAGAATGAATTGAGGTAAACTACCTATCCTGGTACAAAAGAGCAGTATTTATACCCTAAGGATGAGGCTATGTAGAACAATAAAAAGAAAGAAGTACGCGCTGTCAAAGGAAGAAAGATAAAGAGAGGACAGCTGCAAGAAGAAAAGAACAATGGAAAAGAAGAAGGAACAATAAAAAAATCTGTAAAGTGTCAAAGTGCGAGAGAAAAGAAGAGAAGGCAGTGTACATAGTCCAATAGCAAAAATATATCAACTCCATAGGCGTGTGGTCATGTCAAAAATGTGAAAGGTCCTGAGTCAACACTTGAAAGCCACAGCCTTGTTCCCAAGAAAACACTACTTGCCCATGATCCCATGTCGCGCAGCCTTGATAACACTTGACACACTGCAAGAATAATCCTCTGCTGCTGATTCATCTGCAATTCCTGCTTAGTTGTGATCCTCCTGGACTTCCTAAGTTGTCATAAAGAGGGTGGGAAGGCTTCATGTACTGTGTGAATGATGGTTTTGGCAGTGAATGATAAGATAAGAGGTAGATAATCGAGGATAGGGGACTGAGTGCGATCCAAGAGCGAGGGATGGCAAGATAGATGGCTGAGGGGAAGACTTGTGGGTCCTAGCCACAACAACAATGACAAAGCCTTTTACATAATGGGAGATGTAGTTGATGTGTCCATAAAGGGGCTGTTCTTGAAATGATGGACCAAAGATATGATCAAACGCGAGCCAATGACTGATGTGAATAGTAGATTGATCGCTTTGTTGGATCACTAACCAAGGAACAAATGGATGGTAGATCCTTAGGAGCATGTTGATAGTGAAAATGATAGAGAGCATAGTGTGAGACATTGAGAATATGATGAGTGATGAGGGTGATAACATTGAACAAATGATTTGTTGACCAGGAACACGATTCAGGGCCACTTCCAAAATAGGTAAGCAAATTCAAAGTCCACTTATTTTCATGATGGCAACTTTTAAGCTTTCTTCTCATGCTACCAATCAGTATTGGTGCGCGATACCGCGTCTATCTGAAGACTCTAAGTCCAATGGTGACAATCCTGCTCTCTTTATGGACACCTCAGCTACCTTGACTCCCAAATCTCCGTCCTTCAAAGTCCTCAATAGGGTCCGCGACCGAGCAAGTCTCATTTCTTATTCACTGCTTGTTCTCGTTTTGATCCCCTTTTTATTAGACCCCTATCCTCGACTCCAGTTCTAATCTTCCTGTGGATGTTGACCATCATCCATACTCTCTTTCTCTTTCCTTCTTATATTCACTCCTTTTTCTACCACAGAGTATTCATCTCCCCTTACAGTTCTTCATCGTGATGGTTCCCATCCCTTCCTGTGTTGTTTGGTATGCCTTCCATTGTCTGTTACAAACTCTCTTTTTCTTTTCTTATCTCCACTGAACACATGTCCGTTTCATCTACACATGCTTTATGCCCTATCTTCATCTCCGCTTCACATGCTTTCCTTTCCCTTTTCATATGTTTCACCTATTCTTACATATGCACACCTTTTACATGTGGACATTTCACTTCATACACAACTCTCTCGTTTATCTATAAATACAGTACATACTACTTGCTGTAGCCCTAGCTAATTCTTGAGACTCTAACCTTGGTTACCTTGCTCTTGACATTCTCAAACTCCTAAGACGCTGCCTTGAGACTTATCTCTTGGTATTCTTCTGAGCTCATTGAACGAACGAACGACCTCTTATACAACTGTTTACAGCCAGAAGCTTCTGAGCCGTTCGAAGTTGTAACATTGTCCATGGTTCCCAACATGGACATTTATTCCAAAGCTTATCAATGGACTGTTTCTGTTTTGATTAAACAGCACGATAATGATCATCCTTTTACTCCCTGCCCCGAAATGGAGACTGAAATTTTAGAGGCCCAAAAGAGTCTTGGTGCAACCTTTTCTTCTTTATATTATATCTGCACTAAATCCATCTTTTTATTTTTATTTATTTAGATCACCCTGCTGGAGCTATCACGGATATGGACCATAACACCATCAAACATGCTTGTGACATTGTGTTTGACTCTATTGTGTCCAAAATTATCGATGAAGATCCAAAGGCTCAGGAAGCTTTTGATGATGCCCTTTGTCATCAAATTGTCGTTACCTGCCAATGCCTTCACATTTATCTCCAGCTTGCAGATCGTCTTATGGATACTTATAATCAATCCATCTCTTCTCCTAAAGGCCAAGGCAGCACTGTCGCTTAGTCTACTTCCTATTGCCTTATATTATCTGCCCTTTAGTCCTATTTCTTGTTACAGGCTTAGGTATTCCTGTAAATAGTAGCTTCTTAACTATAATGCTACATTTGCCTCGCACTCGTCCTATTTCTTGTTACAGGCTTAGGTATTCCTGTAGATAGTAGCTTCTTGACTATAATGCTACATTTGCCTTGTACTCTGTGTGAATTCTTTTTATTCTAAACCAAGACCATTGTCTCCTCTCTCTCCCCCAAACTAAAATCTTAAAACTCCTGTTTTATAGACTCTCTTCTCGTGGGATAGTATCTTTGTCAGTTTGTGACTTGTTATCTGAGGACTCCTCCCTTTCTGCTTGCAATCGGACATTCTCAAAGGAAAAATTCTTTTCCGGCAACTCCCTGTCGACATCTTCTGCTTCCTCGATTTGTTTCAAGGTGCGTTGTGACACATCTAATAACTCATGTATATCTTGTGGTAACTATCTTTCATCGTGCATGATATGGAATGACCCTGAATGCGCCAACCTTTTGGTGTAATATGGCGCCGTCCAATTCAGCTAACACATATGATCCTCCTTGTGTCCTAGATATTACTACCATAGGCCCATTGTACTGTGGTTTCATTTTCTTATCCAACGATGACTTGATCTCAGTATTTCTCACAAGAACCAGATCACCAGTTGTAAAGGTAAAATCTTTTATCGTATTCTTGTATTCCTTCTCGTATCTGACTAACCATTCCTGCTTGTCCTTATCTATTCTAGCTCACATGTCCATCACATGCTGCCTGTGCTTAGCTAACGCCTTTGCTTGAAATCCAATTAACTCTGCCATTGACAGTGGTCTTCCTGGTAATTCAACTAGCCACATTGCTTCTTGGATGTCGAGCGGTAGGATTGGATGGGCCCCAGTTACCATAAAAAACGGTGAGCAGCCATACCCTTTCCTTATTGTTATTCTATCTGCCCACATAACATGATAGAAGAACCAGTACCATTTTGATGGATTTCCACCGGTAGCCTTCCATAGCATATGTTGCATGTCCCAATGGGGTCGCTCAATTTTTCCATTTGTTTTCGAATTATAGGCAGATATCCTTATGCCTTTAATGCCATACTTTTGCTCGAGCCACACAACTGCCACCCGGTATGCACTTCCATTATCGGTGATAATCTCCACCAAACATCCCCATCTACAAATGATGTCCTCGAACATCCATAATCCAATTGTTTGGCCTTTATCATCTTGTGCCGGTCTTGCTTCCATCCACGAGGTCATACTGCATTGTCCGTGATGTATATACCCACAGCCATTTGACTTGGGTGACATGTGCATCGTGTCTGTGTGTAGTATTTGAGAAATTGATGGTGTGTGTGTTACTGTTACATTCTGTCACACGTTACTCCGGTGTCGCGCACCAATACTGATTGGTAGCATGAGAAGAAAGCTTAAAAGTCGCCATCATGAAAATAAGCGGACTTTGAATTTGCTTACCTATTTTGGAAGCGGCCCTGAATCGCGTTCCTGGTCAACAAAACCATTCGTTCAACGATAACATCCTCATCGCTCATCATATCCTCAATGTCTTCCACTATGTTGTCTATCATTTACACTATCGACATGCTCCTTAACATCTACCATCCGTTTGTCCCTTGGCTAGTGATACAACAAAGCGATCAATCTACTATTCGCATCGGTCATCGGCTCGCGTTTGATCGTATCTTTGGCCCATCATTTCAAGAACGGCCCGTTTATGGACGCATCAGCTACATCTCCCATTATGTCAAAGGCTTTGTCATTGTTGTTGTGGCTATGGACCCACAAGTCTTCCCCTCAGCTATCTATCTTGCCATACCTCGCTCCTGGATCTCACTCAGTCCCCTATCCTCACTCATCTACCTCTTATCTTATCATTCACTGCCAAAACCATCATTCACGCGGTACCTGAAGCCTTCCCACCCTCTTTATGACAATTTAGGAAGTCCAGGAGGATCACGACTAAGCAGGAATTGCAGATGAATCAGCAGCAGAGGATTATTCTCGCAGAGTGTCAAGTGTTATCAAGGCTGCGCGACATGGGACCATGGGCAAGTAGTGTTTTCTCGGGAACAAGGCTGCGCCTTTCAAGTGTTGACTCAGGACCTTTCATATTTTGACATGACCACACGCCTATGGAGTCGATATATTTTTGCTATTGGACTATGTACACTGCCTTCTTTTCTTTTCTCTCGCACTTTGACACTTTACAGATTTTTTTATTGTTCCTTCTTCTTTTCCATTGTTCTTTTCTTCTCACAGCTGTCCTCTCTTTATCTTTCTTCCTTTGACAGCACGTACTTCTTTTCTTTTTATTGTTCTACATAGCCTCATCCTTAGGGTATAAATACTGCTCTTTTGTACCAGGATAGGTAGTTCAGTTCAATTCATTCTTACCCCCCCACTTTCATCATCTCAGTGGAATTCCAGTGAATTCCTCCCTCAAGTTCGCTTTTTCAGTCCTTTAACTGTCAATCTATCCCCACTGTCAATTACTATAGTCTTGCTGAAGACTCCCTCTTATTCTTCCTCATCCTCTTCCTTAACCCCTCTGAGTTCGCTTTTTCAGTCCTTTACTGTCAACCCACTGTCAACTGCTATAGTCTTACTGAAGACTCTTCCTCATTCATCCTCATCCTCCTCACCTCTACTCTTGCTCCCTACCTCTGTGTGATACAAGTCAAGGTTACACCTTCCCTAAACGAACAACAGGGAGTCTCTTGACCTAAAGACTGGTCCACTGCTCTCTGGTTGGTGTTTATATACAACAACAACAACGATTTATACCGGTCCGACTCCGACGGAGTTGTTTCCGGTAGTCCGTACTCCGTTCCAGTACTTTCCCTTGTCTCCGACTCTACTCCTCCTACGTCCGACTCCGAGACTTCTCCGTATCACTCCGACTCTTCCGACGATATCCCAAACCCCTTACCACACCTTCGTCATAACAACTATTCCTTTGTCATCACTTTCCCACTATCAGTCAGCACACCAGCCATGGATTATTCACCCAAGAATGCAGGACCTTTTCCGGGAGCAGAACGCAGCACTTATATTTATATTCTATATTTCGGTTGCAATTCCTTTTATATTTAAAGTACTCGAACTTGTATGTTTTCCCTCAGTTCGAATATCAACTTTGTTTCCTCCTCTTGTTCGTCCTCTAAGTCACTGAGGTCTTCCGTCTTATTACTTCTTCTTCCGTTCTGAAATCAGGACACCTTAGGAGCTGGGCGGCACAGCACACACGCTGAGGCCAACGTCCTTTCCGCTTACTGTTCCGGTTCCGTTCCGTCCGTTCCAGAGTAACTCCGACGTGACTTCCTTGTTTTAAACTTAACAGTTACCACTGGTGGTGTTTTTACTAACAACTTTTGTTGCTGCTGGCACAAATGACAAGTTTTACAGTACCAGCTCACATCACGCTCCGTCTCTGGCCACCAAAAGCATTCCACTATTAACATTCTTGTCGCATAGAAGCCCCGATGTCCCAAACTGTCATGTGAAGCTCTCATCATATATGTCCATCTTTCTTTCTTGACTACTAGTTTATGGGCGCTGTCCATGCCTCTCTTATACAACCTCCCTTTTTTGTCTGTAAAGAAGTGTGTCGCTGTCCTTACTTACTAACTTTCTATAGTCATGTTCCTCCATATCCTCTGGTTTCACAAATGGTCGCTGTAACCCAAGACTTTACACTCACCCACCAGTCCGATTGGAGTCCGAGTAATCTGATCGGAATCCGAGTAGTCCAAGTAAAAACATCAAAAGTCCAAGTTCAGTCTGAGTCAGTCCGAGTTCAGTCTGAGTTCAGTCTGAGTTCAGTCTGAGTTCAGTCCGAGCTGAGTCCGAGTTGAGTCCAAGTCCAAGTAATTTTTTACTTGGACTCGGACTCAGCTCGGACTCAGCTCGGACTGAACTTGGACTGCATCAGGAAAAATGATTTTGACACCTTTAGTGCATCCTGGTGCATTGACCATCTGGATTAAATCACATCAGGAGGCCCTGGGAGTCCCTTAGAATTTATTTAGAATTTATGAATTTATGAATTTTCCAGTACTTTTCTGTCCCCTCACCAGATCTGATCTGATCTGATCAGAATTGTTATATCCAACCAGATCTGCTCAGATCTGCTCAGATTCTGAGTGGATCCAAGTGGATCTGGGAAAATAGAGACCTACTAGCTACTTCTGTTAAGGTTTAGTTAAGGTTTGGTTAAGGTTTGGTTAAGGTTTGGGCTAAGGTTGGGGTTAAGGTTTGGGTTAAGGTTTTATTAAGGTTAGGGAGGTATATAGTTTCCATTCTGCTCAGATCTGCTCAGAATGCCTGCCAAATCTGCTCAGATCTGATCTGATCTGGGGGATCACAGCAAAGACCTCAAATTTTCATATAGAATGTTTAACCGCTGTGTCCAGGAAAGTATTTTGCAATTTTCTCAATAAGGAGAGCTGCTATTAATAGAATTTTAAACATATTCAGGGTCCTAAAACAATTCTCTACCATCTTTAAAAATTTCCTTTTTTGGAATCTTATGTAATCTACTCTGACCAGTATATGCTTGAAATCATGCTTATCTGTGATCATGTGACCAATGGTCTGTGTGGGAAGAGGACAAACATGGGTACAAACATGAGTACAAACAAGTAGTCTAAGCAATTTACTTGGACCAAGTCTGAGTAAGTCTGATCAGATTCCGAGTAGTCTGAGCAATTTACTTGGACTGAGCTCAGACTGGGCTCGGACTCAAAATGTGAAAATGGCTGGTGCTCCAGCCAAATTTGAGTCCAATTGGACTGCTTGGAATCTGATTGGACTCTGATTGGAATTAGTGGCTTAGTGTAAAGACCTCCTTTTTCTAGTTGACACTGACGTCTCGCTGACTCTAATTCTTTAGAAAAGCAGCCAACTGACTTCGGCAGACCTTGGAAGTAACCTCCACATGTATCAATCTCGTCTTTGAACTCCTCAAAGTCTAATGGTGGCATCTTGCCTTCTCCTATTATTAAGATTGGTGGTTCACTGAGGTCGTTGAGATCCTCATCCAGTGGGTACTTCTCATCCCCTTCTTGCCATTCTCGTCTTGACTAGTGTTTGGAAGTCCAGTTGCAGGACTGGAAAAAGACTGGACCAGACTGCAAAAGACTGGACCAGCAGTCTAGTTTTTTGGTTTTTGAGAAGCAAAGACTGGAAAAAGACCGGTCTGAACCGGTAGTTTTGTAGCCCTTATTTTGAGGTCTTTACACTCCCCCACGTCTTCCTGGAGGATTCCTGGTGGATTCCTACCTATTCCTGGAGGATTCCGGGAGGAATTTTCTACCAGCCAATTCCCCCTGAAATTGACATTCCTGGCTCTTCCCAGTCCAGGAGGATTCCAGGAGGATTCCTGGTACACAATGAAATTGATACCAGGATTCCCGGAATTCCTTAGGAATCCCCAACACAGAATCCACCCGGAATCCTGGGAATTCCATCAACTCTTACTTTTAAATATTATTCAAAATTAAAAGAACCATATATAAGTCAATAGTAATTTAAATGTATATAAGTTAACTGTAATTTGTATATGTGTGGTGGCAATGCCTTGCCGCCATTCAAATTCCGAATTTTGTTCAGACCGCGAGGTATGGTCACGTGACCACATGTGACTGCACTTCTCACAAATCAACAAACATCATTTCGTCTTCTCACAACTACCACGACAACCAGGACGATAAAGGACGACAAGACGGGTGGCAACGATGACCAACAACAACAATGAGCAACAACAACAACGAGGAGGGGTAACAACGAGGAGAGGTAACAACGAGGAGAGGTAACAACGAGGAGAGGTAACAACGAGGAGAGGTAACAACGATGAGGGGTAATGATGATGAGGGGTAACGACAACGACAACGACAAAGGTAATGACGATGACAACGACGTAACCACCACCACCACCACCACCAACGACCACAACAACAACAACAACCATGGCCACAACAGCCACAACGACAACGACAACGACCCCCCCTCACTTGGGGGGGGGTTGTTTTTATTTTATTGATATATTACGACGACGATAGCACACGGACGACGACAATGACATGCGAACGACGACGACGAACCCCCCTCACTGGGGGGGTTTTTATTTTTTATTTTTTATTTTAGTACACTACACAGACGATGACCGCAACGACCACCACCACGCACCACCACCACCACACACAACAACCACGTACGACAATGACAACCCCCCCTCGCTGGGGGGGTTTTTACTTTTATTACCTGGATAAACACACACGAACAATGGCCACGACGACGACGACCCCCCCCCTCACTGGGGGTTTTATTAGCAAGGTGACGACACATGAATGACGGCCGCGACGACGACCAGCATGGATGACGACACCCCCCCTCACCGGGGGGTCTTTTTAAAAAATTTTATTCTTTATTTTAATTGACTACGACAACATGCGCGAACGATGACGAACCCCCCTTCATGGGGGTTTTATATATATATTTTTATTATGATCGACAACCCCCTCATGGGGGTACATTTTTAGTTTTGTTAATAGGTTATTAATAAGTGAATAATATATTATTAATGTGAATTTGTATTTATATAATTTTCAATATATATCTAACAATCAAAAGTCAAAAAAAAATCAAGGAAAAATAAAATTAAATAAAACAAGTCAATGACTTGGCTGATTTCACCAGAATTCCACCAGGAACTCACCAGGAATCCACCAGGAATCCACCAGGAATACCAGGAATACTAGGAATACCAGGAATACTAGGAATACCAGGAATACCAGGAATCCACCAGGAATTAACAAGGAATCCACCAGGAATTAGATAGGAATCCCAGGAATCCACCCGGAATCCACCTGGAATCTGTGAGGAATTTTCTCATTTACCAGGAATTCCTGGATTCCTGGAGGATTCCTCCAGGATTCCGGGCAGTCCAGGTGGATTCCTGGAGGAAGACGTGGCGGAGTGTAAAGTTCAGCTTATTTTTCCCTTTAAAACAAGATAAAGACCGTATTTATTGGTCAAATATTCACTGAGAAAAAAATAAAACAGTAAAAATGTACACAAAATAGTAGGGAACAAATAATATCACCATAAAATTGTCAATTCCCAATAGAACTTAACGTTCTTGGGCTTATTCTAAAGGTATAGATCACATCTACATATTTTGTTGATGTTATATATGAAAATATGACCGGTATTTGTCAAAAGTCCGGTCCTGGACAGTCTTGGACCAGGACTGGTCCAGGACTGCAAAAAACCAATGTGGACTGGTCCTAATCGGTCCAGTCCGGTCTTTTGACCTTCTAGAAGCTTAGTGGACCGGTTGCAGTCCCGGTCCTGTCAAAAAATACCAAAAAACCAGACTGGACCGGACTTCCAAACACTAGTCTTGACAGTCTGTCAGGCCCAAATGTCTTTCCTGCCACATGCCGCAATTCAAAATGAAACATCAGAATCTTTTTGATCCCTCTGTTTATGGTTGCGTTTGGACCCATTTCAGGATGATTCAACATCCCATGGATGTACTTGGCATCAGTTTCTACCACTAGCTTCCTACAACCAATTAACAGATACTCGCTCGCTTCCAAAGCTCTCTTCAGCCCAAATAACTCTCTTTTTGGTTGTGAAAACCGTGCTTCTCGCTCGTTCAATGTTATAGAACCAAATTTGACAAACATTTTATTTTTCTTGCCATCATCTGACTCCTGATATATATAGAACCCAACAGCTCTCCAAGACGTATCAACCACCAACACTACTGTTCCCTCGCTCTCATAATCGATGTTTCCTAAAGGCACAGTGTTTCCCAATGCTATTTTTAATTCTGCCATCAACTTCTCCTGCGCTGGACCCCAGTTGAATGGTATGTCTTTCCTTAACAACTTGTTCAACAGTCCAGCTAATTTCGCAAAGTCTTTTATGAAGACCCTACACACCCCAATGGTTCCAAAGAACATTCTTACTTCTGATACCATTGATGTACCTGCGGTGGGATCAGACCGCAAGTAGTAACATAGTTCAGAGGGGTTAATGTAGTTTTCCTCGATAGAATTTAAAGAGAAGTTTGCGGTATTGAAATATGCAAGAAGAATAGGTCGCAAAGATAGCAAAGTTTGTGAACAAGAATGCAGTGCGCGAAGTAGCTTAAAGAATGAGACTATTGACTTAGAATGTTGCTGCAAAGTTTATGGGATCAAAACTCTGGCCGTCTCTTGTTCCCCTGGCCTCCTACTTGCTACAGGTACTTAATACAAGAGTAATAAACTAACCAGGTGCGGATATGCGAAACAGTAATGTAAAATTTGAGCTAATGTGAAGTCACATGGGTCCAGTAGTTTGGTAATGAAGGGATAGGAGATAAAGTAAAAATAAAGGTGATGAGTAAGGAGGTCAGTTGAATGACCTCCTGTTTCGAAAGAATGGTAAAAATATATATATGGAAAGATGAAAGAAAGTACATGCAAAACAACACAGACCATGATAATACCAATGAAAAGGATGCTTGGAGAGGTAAGGAATGCGTATGCAAAACCATGAAAGACTGCGAGATTAGAGAGTGGCTGTGCGAAGGTGTGGTTGCGAAGGAATCAAATGGTTAAGTCCAATATTGACTGAGGGAACTGAAGATATGTCGAAATATGAAGTGTGAAGAGGAATTAGGGTGCTTTGGATAGTCATGAAGGTCGTAGAAGTGATGTGTGAAGGTTATGCGAGTACTATATCATGTTATGTGAGGTGCGAAGGATATGCGAGAACCGCGAGTGAGAGTGCAAATGAGGTTGGTACCCACGAGGCATCTGCGTATACTGCGAAGTTGTTAAATCACAAAAATAACCAGTTTACGAACCTAGAGGTTATATGGATCCTATCACCATCTTACACACTGGCCATCTATTAATCACTCCTACATGATCGACTTCCAGTAATCGTCCTTCCATTGTACAACGGTGCCCTACAACTATAATTTCTGCCGCACACAAGACTGTCTTATGCCCTGAAAATGTACCTCCACAGTATTTCATGCGCTGCACCACTCTATTTAATCCTTGGAAATGTTCCCATACAAATCTCCTGATTCCTGGATTCTCTTCTATAACTTTGTAAGTCCCATCCTTTCTCATATATCTTGACTTAGGTCCTTTTATAGGGACATTGTCAATGAATGGTATGGTCACTTCTGGAATTTCCAGCTGCAAAATATATGTCACGTCATCATGGAATATTGGGACTGAGTTAGTCCATCCCATAGGTAACATTACTAGCCTTAATGCTCCAAAAGGTGTTTGGAACGTGGTTAAATCTCTCAAATTTTCTGCTAATGTTCATTCATCATAGCCTACATATAGATCAAACATTCCTCCGCACACCCATCCCGCAAACTGAGCTGCTAATGTCTCTGTCGCTGGTGGCACTCCAGAGTGTGCTATCATTACTTTGTTTAATGGTTTGAGACTATGTATGATTTGTAAGTTCTTTCCATCCTTCTTTATTACACACAACCACCATGACCGGTATGACAAGTTAGATGGTTTGTATACCCCTGCATCTATCTTTTGCTTGATAATCCTGCATACTTCTTTATACAATCCCGGTGGTATCAGTATATTTTTCAGCACCCACGGTTTGTGTGGGACGACAGGGATGTCAATGGGAGGAAAGAAATCCTCACGGAATCTTCCTCTCTCTGAGTCGTCCCATGCAAAACCATGGTTCTGTAGCATCATAAAGTGATGTACAAGCTTCCTTTCTTCTGGCCAAAGGAATTCACCCTCATGTACTTTATTGATTTGATCTTTCCTTTCTTGCATACATCTCCCTGTCGGCTCAAATTCTGGTGGGTTTGGTGATAACCTAGGCATCTCTGCCAATGGATCACCTTTAATTTCCCTCTGAATCCGAAACTCTGCAGGTAATTCTTGTACAACCGGCTTCACTTTCTTGTCTACCGGTTTATACTTATACACACTCCTAGTACTTGATTCCACCATATTTGTGCTTCTGATCAACGTTATCAACTCTCATTGGCTCCTCAAAGCTCCATTTTCTAAATATTCAGTGAGTACCACTCAATCCTTATCCTCAAACCTTGGACTAATCATCAACTGAGCCAGATACACATTTCTAAGCTCCTCTTTTTCAAAAGTTTTTTGTCCTCTAGGTAAGGTATATCCTGTCACCTTCCATATATTTTCACTTTCTTCTATCACAAAGGCTCCTTCTCCTTGCTCATTCATCAAATCATCAAAGACCTCCGAAAATCCTCCTTTACTGGCCTTTTAACACAGTCAGCAGCTTGCCTCATTCATGCATATGCATGACACATCTTTCACCTGAATTCAGGTCAGTCAGCATTAACAACTGACTTCTGTCCTTTTTGTTCTTTACCATACTTTCCGTTATTACATCAAACGGTCTCCCCAATAGTACTTTGTAGGCCAGTTCATTTATGCATGTACTTGTAGGTAGACGGTAATATATCCGAAAATCAAAGGCACATTTTTAGCCAAACCTAAAGTTTGCTCCAAAGCCCGATTGGCACTTTGCATGTACACCACAATATCCAGGTCCCAGGTCACTTCTGGGTCTACCGCTACATCTTTAGCCATCGAGACTATCTGAGAACCTCCATCCAACAACTTGACTTTGCCAATCCCATTGATCAACTACACCGCTCGTAACCCATGTGACTCTTTAGCTACTATCACTCATTTGGGCTTTTCCCCAGGTTGCAGCGTGTTCAAGTACTGGACTACCAGATCTCCAATAACTGGACCCCCTTTGGGTATGTCTTTTGTTCCCTCTTTTTGTATTTCATACGAAACCTCAGGTAACTTTTCCACATATATTACTGCTTCTTCTTTTTCATGCGGTAAGCTATCTTGCTCTTTCTCTTTGTCCAACACAAAGGTTACTGACTTCTTTTCTAGCTGTTTCTTTGTTAACAATCACCTTAACTCCTGTCTCGCCGGCTCTGAGATACTCAGCAAGTCCTTGGTTGTGATTCCTATCGGGTTCTTTAGGGCTTCTTTTATTATTGCTTTGGCCCTGTTATCTGATTGCAAAGGTGCGACATTTTTAAATCTGTTCTCCTTTACAATTCTGACTTCACTATCTCCTTTCTTTCCTTGTTGCCTATTCACCACTGGTAGTGGTTCTACAACTGCGTATGGTATCTCACCAAGCTCTCCTTGCTCTTCTGACAATTCCAACTCCCTTTCTTTGACAACTTCATCGCCTTCTTGTATGTCGACTTGTTCTTTTCTATTGTCTTGTTTCTTTGATATTTTTGTTGTTTTACCGATAGCTTGGTCCTCCGGCGGCTTCCCAGTTTTGCATCTACTTGAACACTTCACCGCCATCATCGAACTCAGTGGAAATCCGGTATCGTGCACCAATACTGATTGGTAGTGTGAGAAGAAAGTGTAAAAGTTGCCATCATGAAAATAAGTGGACTTTGAATTCACTTACCTATTTTGGAAGCGGCCCTGAATCGCGTTCCTGGTCAACAAAATCATTTGTTCAACATTATCACCCTCATCGCTCATCATATTCTCAATGTCTCACACTATGCTCTCCATCGTTTACACTATTGACATGCTCCTGAGAATCTACCATCCATTTGTCCCTTGGCTAGTGATCCAACAAAGCAATCAATCTACTATTCTCATCGGTCATCGGCTTGCGTTTGATCGTATCTTTGGTCCATCATTTCAAGAACGGCCTCTTTATGGATGCATCAGCCACATATCCCATTATGTCAGAGGCTTTGTCATTGCTGTTGTGGCTATGGACCCACAAGTCTTCCCCTCAGCCATCTATCTTGCCATCCCTCGCTCTTGGATCGCACTCAGTCCCCTATCCTCGATTATCTACCTCTTATCTTATCATTCACTGCCAAAACCATCATTCACGTGGTACATGAAGCCTTCCCACCCTCTTTATGACAACTTAGGAAGTCCAGGAGGATCGCAACTAAGCAGGAATTGCAGATGAATCAGCAGCAGAGGATTATTCTTGCAGTGTGTCAAGTGTTATCAAGGCTGCGCGACATGGGATCATGGGCAAGTAGTGTTTTCTTGGGAACAAGGCTGTGGCTTTCAAGTGTTGACTCAGGACCTTTCACATTTTTTGACATGACCACACGCCTATGGAGTTGATATATTTTTGCTATTGGACTATGTACACTGCCTTCTTTTCTTTTCTCTTGCGCTTTGACACTTTACAGATTTTTTTTATTGTTCCTTCTTCTTTTCCATTGTTCTTTTCTTCTTGCAGCTGTCCTCTCTTTATCTTTCTTCCTTTGACAGCATGTACTTCTTTCTTTTTATTGTTCTACATAGCCTCATCCTTAGGGTATAAATACTGCTCTTTTGTACCAGGATAGGTAGTTCATCTCAATTCATTCTCACTCCCCAACAGTCATCTTCTCAGTGGAATTCCAGTGAATTCCTCCCTCTAAGTTTGCTTTTTCAGTCTTTTACTGTCAACCTACTGTCAACTACTATAGTCTTATTGAAGACTCTTGCTCATTCATCCTCATCCTTCTCTTCTCTATTCTTTCCCCCTACCTCTGTGTGTTACAAGTCTAAGGCTAAGCCTTCCCTAAACAAATAACAGGGAGTCTCTTGACCTAAAGACTGGTCCACTGCTCTCTGGTTAGTGTTTTACAACAACACAAATAATGATTTATACCGTGCTAGACAGCACTGGTGTGCGCAACATGAATACTATAGACACTATAACTCACTATAGTTATGGTGACATGACTGTAGGATACTATAAGATACTATAATTTTATGTGATGTGACTATAGGCTACTATAATTTGGTGTGACATAACTATGACAAACTATGGGAAATCCCCAATTTTGCTGATGTTAAATACCTATAATTTAGGAGATGGGCAGAAAAAAGAAACAACTCAGCTGAGCCAATCAACAGGCATGCAGGGGCAATAAGAGGGGACTCTGTGGCATGCATGGGGCAAAAAGAGGGGGCTCTGTAGCATGAATGGGGCTGTTAGGGGATACCTTATTGTATCCACCTCTATGAATGCTTAGTATGTATTTACTTTCACTTACTCTACAATTGTATCCTATACCACATCCCTTCACCCTACTCCTTGTGTGCATCCCCTTATTGTTGTAGTAGTAGTCCCTTTGCCAATGACATTGTAACGGATGTCATGTTTATATCTGGTTTACCTTGCCCTACCTTCTATTATGTCCTAGCCGCATATAGTTGAATTAGCTCCCATGCTTGTAGTATATAGGTGTAAGGTGGTTATCAAAGATAACCACCTTTGTATTAAACTTGATTCCTGGGTTACACATCCTCTAACAGAGGCAAAAAGAGGGGGCTCTGTAGCATGCATGTGTTAGGGCAACTGCAGTGCTGACTTAGTCAGACTAGCAGGGGATCCAAAGTTAATAATATTTTAGAAAAGATATCTACAAGTGACTCACCTTGCAGGGGATCCAAAGAGGGATGGGGATCCCTGCTAGGCTAAGGGGTATTTAAGTACTAATATGGACATAATGGAGATATAAAATAAATAAAGGAATGATATGATAATAATTAATGTGATGTGAGAAATAAAAAATGAAAGATGGAGTCTAACCAGAGGGTCGAAGTTGGTCAGAGTTACAGAGTCGCAGAGTAAACAAGTGACAGAGTCGGAGTTGGACAGAAGGATGGAGTGCATCAGAAAGGTGGAATGTATAGTCCTGAGGTTGAGGTTTGGTTTGAAATTGGGTGTCCCCTAACAGCATGGGGAAAAAAGAGGACTCTGTGGCATGCATGGGGCAAAAGGGGGGGGGGACTCTGTAGCATGAATGGGGCAAAAGAGTTGGGGATGCAACAAGTAGGCAAGGGCAATGCAACAAGTAGGTGAAACAGATAGGAGGTAATGGGCAGGACACTGGCAGAGGGATGAAATTTGTTAAATTTGATGTCAAATGAAAACAGGGAGAGAGAAAGTGATTCTTAGCATTGTTTGATTTATTTCTCTGTAAATCCTCCTAAGACTGGCTGTATATAAAAAGAATGAGCTGCTCAGATGATGAGCAGGGAAATCCAGTCCAATGTTGAAGGTTGCAGCCATGAAGCAGAGAAGCTGGTCACATCACAATCCTTATCTCCACATAGACCAAATTCTATGATCACACTTGTTTCTCACATTCACTTAGAATAAAACCTTTCTTGCATGACTTCTGGCACCTCAATGTGGTGATGATGACATCCAACAATGCTCTCATCCACAATCCTGACAAAGAAGATATCCTCACATCCAAACCTTTTGACTGGCCTTTCCTCCATCTCAGTTTGAGGATGTGTGGTTGAGGCAACACTCAAATCAGGTACTACCTAATGGGAGCGCCAGTCGTCCAGTGGGCTAGTACCCTTAGTCTACTTGTTGCTTTTGCTACTTTGGGGATATACCTTCTAAGATATCAGGGGAAGTATATTGATATGGATACTTGTGAGTAGTGATCTTTGAACTCAGAGCATGGTTGGTTATTGATGAAACTTTGTAAGGTGAATGGGAAAATACCATTCTATTGGTGGGTGTTCCACTTTGGTGAGTTTCAGATGCAAATGTGCACTGTCAAATCTCATTATCTTTATCAGTGCCTTTCTTGATCATGGGACGCATAACATATCTTCACCACTATGTATGTTTGTTCTTGTCTATTTTTCATGATACAACCCTGACATTTTTCTGCTTTTTCCAGCTACTGTTAGGGGACACCCAATTTTCAACCGAACTACCCACTCCTGAACCCTGCCTCAGTCCCAATCCCCAACCAACTCCCAATTCAACTCCTGAATCTACACCTGACTGTGGCTTGGTACATTCCACCTCACCAACAAAACTGACCCAAACCCAAACTGACTGATTCAACTCCCAAATCTCAATCAGTCCCAAACCAACTCCTGATCCTGATTCAACTTCTTATTTTATTATTTTATTTTATCTTTACATGACACCATTTTTATTATCTTTATTATCATACCATTTCTTTATTTATTTACATATCTCCGCTATGTCCATATTAGTACTTAAATACCCCACCATCCTAGCAGGGATCCTTATCCTTTCCTCTTTGGATCCCCTGCTAGGTGAGTCAGTGTAACATGTTTACTTATAATATTATTAACTTTGGATCCCCTGCTAGTCTGACTAAGTCAGTACTGCAGTTGCCCTAACAGCTACCAACACTTTACTCTCCGTCTGATGCTGTCACATGTCCTGGATCATTTCATATTTTCTTCAAAGCAATATACAAAGAAAACAAAGAATATAGTATTCAGTGTGCTGGCATCCATCATTGTTAGGGGACACCCAATTTCAAGCCCAACTCCCAACTCCTGATCAGGCCCAAACCCAATCTCAGTCCCAAACCCACTCCCAACTCAACTCCCAAATACATATATTCCTCCTCATCAACAAACCTCATTCCCTACCTGAACCTAATCGGCCCCAACTCCTCCCACTCCCAATTGGGCCCAACCCGAACCAAACTTAGTATGTTATTTTATTATTTTATTCTCGTACCATTTATTTATTTATTTTCATATGTCCATTATGTCCATATCTGTACTTAAATACCTCCTCACCCTAGCAGGGATCCCTATCTTTTCCTTTTAGGATCCCCTGCTAGGTGAGTTAGTGTTACATTCCGTTATACGTTACTCCGGTCTGGCTCCGTCAGAGCTGTTTCCGGTAGTCCATACTCCGTACAGTGCCTTCCCTTATATCCTGAACTACTCTTCCTATGTTCAACTCCGAGACTTTTCCGTGTCATTCCGGTTCCTCCGTCTATACTCCAAACCCGTTACCACTTCTTCGCCACTACCACTATTCTTTGTCATCATCCTTCCCACCATCAGTCAGCATACCTGCCATGGATTATTCACCCAAGAATGCAGGACCTTCCCGGGAGCAGAACACAGCACTTATATTTATCTTTTATATTTCGGTTGCTATTCCTTTATTTATTTAAGTACTCGAAACTTGTATGTTTTCCCTTAGTTTGAATATCAACTTTGTTCCCTCCTCTTGTTCGTCCTCTAAGTCACTGAGGTCTTCCGTCTTATTACTTCTTCTTCCATTCCAAAATCAGGACACCTTAGGAGCTGGGCGGCACAGCACACACGCTGAGGCCAACGTCCTTTCCACTTACTGTTCTGGTTCCGTTCCGTCTGTTCCGGAGTAACTCCGACGTGACTTCCTTGTTTTAAACTTAACAGTTAGTCACATAGTCATGTTTATAATATATTAATTTAAGATTCCCTGCTAGCTTGACTAAGTTGGTGTCGCAGTTGCCTTAACAATCATTGTCTTTACCTTCCAGTGGTTCAAAGGGGTTGTTTTCTGAATCACTGGACCTACCGCAGAACACAAGGGACTACAATGGAGGAAGGTATGTGACTTTGTCATTTCATAGTCCCGAATGTCTTTTTTTAAAACTGGTATTGATTTTTTTAGTCATGGAACATTTATAATTGACTGATGTGAGGGGTGATAATGTTCCTGTCCCCTAGTTGTTACTGGAGTTTGATGAAGTGTTGACTCTCATAGATTTGTTTGTTGTGTGTCCCCTTTAATTATAATATATATCTTTCCCACTCAAACAAAATTTATAAAGATAAGCAATACCATGAATGGTTCAACATACATTTTTAATGAGGCTCTAATATACACTTGTTCATGTATCCTGTTCACAACAAGCTAAGTCCATGTTTTAATTAATCTCAGCTTTGAGTATATCTCATTTGGGTTTGGGAAATAGTTATGCTTCTAATATTTCTATATGCTTTGCCAGTTTCAATCTTATTAGACAACCCCAGTGAAGATGGGACCAAAGGACAGTATTTAATGGGTCTTGTGTACAGTATGGCTTTTTGTGCTCATTTCATCAAAAAACATGGTTTCTTAGGTCTTTGGAATATAATATACTACCCTTACAATGAGAACAGGTATTACTTTCATGAATATCCCAGTCTTTCTAGCAGTAGAAGTACAAACTTCCAAATTGCTTCCAAATTCTGATAACTGCGTTACAAAGGATGGATAAAACCCCAATCAATCAAAATCAATCCAATATTGCTCTCCCACACCACAGTGAATATCCCATATATTTCCCTTGTGCTCTTTCTATTTGAGATGAAGCTGGAGAAGTACAGGTCAGACAGATCAAATTTGCCAATGCAGAGTGGAACAAACATACACCATTCTCCACAGCAATCTGTATGAGCTTCTGAGCAAAAGTGGACTTGGCAGAATTCTCAATATCTGCAACTTCCCCAAATAAGAGCTCTTTCTCTTCTTCAAAAATTTTCTCTACAGCTGCAGTGACAGTTACATGCTTTCCAGATGACTTGTAAACATTGACTGCAGAGATCAAGTACTTGATACTGGATGATGGTGCTGGGTCCCACAAATGAAATGAATACTCCAGAATGATAGCAAATGCTATATGGAATGAAAATAGAATAAAATAGAAATCATGGATAATGACAGACCAATACCAAACCCAGCAATTTGTTGCTTTGCAGAAGGAGAACCAATCTAAGATTAAGTAATATTCAGAGACTGCAAAAATCAGCCATGATTAAGAACACTCACCAATAAGAATTGGATGTCCAGTTGGTTCAAATAGCCTAACTAGATAGACACAGGAATTTGGCCATAAAACTGTAGAAAAAGAATTTCAGGGATGTAACATTTTTGAGGAGATTGCAAAAGTACATACCAACAATTCTCCTTTGAGACAGATAGTCATTGCACTCACATCCTGGTGAAGAATATATGAATAAATGCAAAAAAAAACAATAAACACATAATAAACATGCCTGGTTTATCATATCCAATAAAGTTAAACATTGAGAATGGTGAACAAGTAAAACTGAAATAATTACAATCTAAAAAGAAAAGTTGGAAATTTCAAATCATAATAACCCAAGAAAAGAATCAATGACTTACTTGCTGTTGGGGCACCAGAGAATGCAAACTCATGATGAGTGGACAGAATGTTCCAGGACAGGAATCAATGGCTTACTTGCTGTTGAGGCACCAGAGAATGCAAACTCATGATGAGTGGACAGAATGTTCCAGGACAGGAATCAATGACTTACTTGCTGTTGAGGCACCAGAGAATGCAAACTCATGATGAGTGGACAGAATGTTCCAGGACAGGAATCAATGACTTACTAACTGTTGAGGCACCAGAGAATGCAAACTCATAATGAGTGGACAGAATGTTCCAGGACAAGAATCAATGACTTACAAACTGTTGAGGCACCAGAGAATGCAAACTCATATTGAGTGGACAGAATGTTCCAAGACAGGAATCAATGACTTACATACTGTTGAAGCACCAGAGAATGCAAACTCATGATGAGTGGACAGAATGTTGCAGGACAGGAATCAATGACTTACATGCTGTTGAGGCACCAGAGAATGCAAACTCATAGTGAGTGGACAGAATGTTCCAGGACAGGACTTACATCTGTTGAGGTGCCAGAGAAAGCAAACTCATGATGAGTGGACAGAATGTTCCAGGACAGGAATCAATGACTTACTTTCTATTGAGTCACCAGAGAATGCAAACTCATGGTGAGTGGACAGAATGTTCCAGGACAGGAATCAATGACTTACATACTGTTGAGGCACCAGAGAAAGCAAACTCATGATGAGTGGACAGAATGTTCCAGGACAGGAATCAATGACTTACATGCTGTTGAGGCACCAGAGAATGCAAACTCATGATGAGTGGACAGAATGTTCCAGGACAGGAATCAATGACTTACTTTCTGTTGAGGCACATGCAAACTCATGGTGAGTGGACAGAATGTTCCAGCACAGGAATCAGTGACTTACTTGCTGTTGAGGCATCAAAGAAAGCAAACTCATGAGTGGACAGAATATTCCAGGACAGGAATCAATGACTTACATACTGTTGAGGCACCAGAGAATGCAAACTCATGATGAGTGGACAGAATGTTCCATGACAAGAATCAATGACAAGAATCAATGACTTACTTTCTGTTGAGGCACCAGAGAATGCAAACTCATAGTGAGCGGACAGAATGTTCCAGGACAGGAATCAGTGACTTACTTGCTGTTGAGGCATCAAACTCATGATTAGTGGACAGAATGTTCCAGGACAGGAATCAATGACTTACATACTGTTGAGGCACCAGAGAATGCAAACTCATGATGAGTGGACAGAATGTTCCAGGACAGGAATCAATGACTTACTAACTGTTGAGGCACCAGAGAATGCAAACTCATAATGAGTGGACAGAATGTTTCAGGACAGGAATCAATGACTTACAGACTGTTGAGGCACCAGAGAAGGCAAACTCATGATGAGTAGACAGAATGTTCCAGGACAGGAGTCAATGACTTACATGCTGTTGAAGCATCAAAGAAAGCAAACTCATGATGAGTGGACTGAATGTTCCAGGACAGAAATCAGTGACTTACTTTCTGTTAAGGCACCAGAGAATGCAAACTCATGATGAGTGGACAAAATGATCCAGGACAGGAATCAATCACTTACTTCCTGTTGAGGCACCAGAGCATGCAAACTCATAGTGAGTGGACAGAATGTTCCAGGACAGGAATCAGTGACTTACTTGCTGTTGAGGCATCAAAGAAAGCAAACTCATGATGAGTGGACAGAATATGCCAGGACAGGAATCAATGATTTACATACTGTTGAGGCACCAGAGAATGCAAACTCATGATGAGTGGATGGGGTGTTCCAGGACACAAATCAATGACTTACATGCTGTTGAGGCACAAGAGAATGCAAACTCATAGTGAGTGGACAGAATGTTCCAGGACTGACTTACCTGCTGTTGAGGCATCAAAGAAAGAAAACTCATGATGAGTGGACAGAATATTCCAGGACAGGAATCAATGACTTACATACTGTTGAGGCACCAGAGAATGCAAACTCATGATGAGTGGACAGAATGTTCCAGGACAGGAATCAATGACTTACAGACTGTTGAGGCACCAGAGAATGCAAACTCATGATGAGTGGACAGAATGTTCCAGGACAGGAATCAATGACTTACATACTGTTGAGGCACCAGAGAATGCAAACTCATGATGAGTGGACAGAATGTTCCAGGACAGGAATCAATGACTTACATGCTGTTGAGGCACCAGAGAATGCAAACTCATGATGAGTGGACAGAATGTTCCAGGACAGGAATCAATGACTTACTTGCTGTTGAGGCACCAGAGAAAGCAAACTTGTGATCAGTGGGGAGTGTGTCCTAAGACACAAAATCCTGGATGGGTGGGATATAAATTAGATGCTTACCCACTGCAAATATTACAGTTAATGATGATATTTTATACAATAGTTCTTAATAGCTACTCTGTGTTGCTGATGTTAGTATTCTGTTCATGACAATTAAGGAACAGTATTCACCACACAATGTGGAAACCACACTGCCATGTCTGTCTGGAATACAGTAGGTATAAGAGCAATTGGTTGCTCCTGATGTCCAGTCTTAAAAATTTTGGGGATCAATTCACTAGGGAATTATTTGTTGAGTGCATGACATGTGGAATAAATTCAGTCAAATAACATCACCTCTCCACTGCATACTTGATGCATAGCTCTAGATTGTTTCGCTGTGTAGATACAAACAACTGCTTCAAATTAGTGTTGTTTAGTACTGCTGCTACAGTGTCCACCAGTCGACAACAATCTGCTCCCGGTGTGTTCATATCTAGAACTTGACTATTAACTTCTGTTGCCATAAATATAGGCAACAGAATGCTAGCATTACCTCGCAAATATACATGACCTTTTGGAGGAAAATCCAGCTCCTGAAAGATAGGTAAATATTCCTTTTCGAAGTCGGCCACCGCACGATCAGCTGTCTGTTTGACTGCATCCTTGGCAGGGATACCCTCCTTTGTCAGCTTGCCGTATGCTATATCTTCTAAAGCATCAAATTTAGTGAATATCGCGACTACTGGAACTGCAAAAAATGTCTTTCAGATGATGATTTCCACGAACACGCAACAATCTAATGCTCACCACTCCCTGTACCGCACTCTGCAAAGAAACTCCGCTCTGCTGTTGTGAATGGCCTTTCGTCATCCATCGGGATACAGTACCTATAGAGGCAAGAAATAGATTGGACGAAACTCCAAATTGACAATAACCCACCATATGACATGTAATTGTTCACTTAGATCGAGCATCTTCAATCTCTCTGTTATGAACTGTTTCACTTCATCAAGTTCATCGACAGTTCCTGCCTCAAAACCACAGGAATCGTGGAAAACAAATCGATTGTTGCTCTTAAATATCAGCTCATTCTCAATGTTGTGCATCCCGCGCTGAGATAATATAAGTCTATCCTCAATGCGAAGCACGATGGCATACATACATCCACAGAAGGCTTGAGTATCGAGTTTTTAATCTGATGATCCATATTTCATCAACATCATTACCTCTAGATCCACTTTTTCAGTGTGATTGCATACCTTCTTCCCATCAGTATTGAATATCTCTGGTTGCTTTGCGGTGTTGCAGACCTTTTGAAGGATAGTAGTCTTGCCTGCATTTGATCGGCCTATGACGAGAACGCGAAAGCGAGGGGCCATCTCTCGAATTTCCTTGGATGGATTATCATCGGGCAAGGCAGTTGATGTTGATTCAGATTGATGACCTACAAGACAACTGAATTATGAATATACTACTGGAAAGCAATCCGACCTGTCGAAGTATGAAACTGTCCAAACGCATCCTGAGTCTGGCTTGCAGCAGGTGGTTGTCGATTTGAACCTAATAGGATAGTTCTGGGAAAGTGAACAACTTGCTTTTGCAGCGGAATCTGACTTATGAGCCGACCAAACTTTTCCTGCAATTTTTGCATCGAATGTGTATCTGAAGTGGGCTGGAGGTCAAGCGGTGGTTCGAAGAGAGCGGGGCTGTGTAAGTTTGATAGAAAATGAGGATTCATCCATCTCAATCAATGACCGCGTGCCGTTACAGCACGTTCAGGGTTTCTAAGATCCAGATCATATATGTGAGTAATTTACTAAGTTACATAAGTAACTCAGGTAATAGAAATACACAGGCTGTCATCACGTAGTCAGAAATGGATTTATTTCGCGCCCGCTCAAATGTTCATGTCCAACTCCAGTGGATGGGGAAATGAATAGCTAAACATTTTTGTCATCAAGATATCAGAGAGCAAAGGAGCAAGGAAGGTTGCAATCCCATTTCTAAGAACTGTCAGTGTCAATAATTATCTCCGCTTCAATGGCCTACTTCAAATTCTGACTCCGCCTAAGTGTGCTATCGGTGTGGGAATGTCTGCCCATTGAGTTGCCTAGTCTCGTGCCCATCCATTGTAGTTTGTTTTTTTTAAAGGCATCACAGCGGAGATTCAAAACCCACTGCAAAGCTTCACTACAACGTCTGGTGCATTTCGGTCGAGAACACCTACAGTCCCCTGGTCACAAGTGTGACCTGGCCATTTTTGGTGTATCTTCTGATCATCTTAATCTAATCTCCCAAGTAACATATGCTATCATAGAACAAGTGTTTTTGGTTACATACCTGGTCTTGCTGAAGGACTTTCAATGGTGAAATAATAATAACCATCTTCTTTGGGCGAAGAAGCAGTGGTAACATAAACGGGATTGTCTTCTCGCGCCCTGTCCCTGCAATAACGGCACTGTCAAGTCCAAGGAGGATTGCCTCTGCGACGTCGAGCTGCCAGCCATATGGTGTTTGACTACTTCTCTCCTGGAATAACTTGGACATTGAAGCTCGAGCCTCTGTTGAGTTGTAGTCCTTTCTTGCTTTGCGTGCATGCTCGAGAAGCTGATAAGACCGTTGTCGAATCCTCTCGTGTCGGTTAGCTTCAGTTTCCGGAGGCATAAGGCCGTGATTCGTTGCCCTGGAGTCATCCAGAGACTCGACGAGCGCAAAGAGCGCGAAAAAAATGTGATTATCTAAGCTAGGCGTGACAGATCTATATTAACTGTAGGTGTGTACGACCGAAATGCACCAGACGTTGTACAGCTAACCCTTGCGGTGGGTTTTTAAACCCCGACGGTCCGTCGAGCCGGGTGCTGTGAAACCAACGGATGGGTACGAGACTAGAGTTGCCCTCATTCTGAGAATCTGCATCACCTGTAAATGTTCATCAATGACAACGAGGCTGCCAGGTGACACACCCTCATTCATTTCCCAGTCAGACAGGAGTGAAGTCTCGAAAGAACCTCAGGCGAGAACAGGGTATAACGATAACATTGTTAGTACGCACCTGCAAACCATGACTACTCCAAACGCTTCTGGCTCTTCGACAGCTAGTCTCCGAGGTACTCAGATATCTGGTAGCGTATTCTTCCACTTCGATTTCAGCAAATTGCACCAAAAGCTTTCCCAACTAGAAATCGCAATTGCAGCTACTAATTATTAATAAGCCGCTCAACTCAATTGAACTCTTCATCAATAACGGACATAAGGACATTACATGGGCGCCTAGTAACGAGCAGAAGCTTTGGAACACAAAATTTAACCCCCCATTGTGAGTGGTTCCGTCAAATCGTGAACCCCGTATCCGATGTGATTATTCATCTTAAGAGGCTTGTCACATTCACATCAAATTGTCCTTAAACTTCATCGGAAATTGGCTCTGTGGAGAAAGGCCCAACATATTGAAATTGGGTCCGCAGAGCTAGTCAGCCAAGACACTGGACGAGAAGAGAGAAAAGGTGAACATTTCTTCAAGTTCACCTCATTGGGACTTCGAAAGGGGCTGATGCCGACTCTTTTCTTCGATGCAGAATGGAAAAAATCATACGATGCGGCGGATATTACCATTCATCTCATATCTCAAGTACGCAGCTCGATATTAGCAGAGGAGTCATCGGTATGCTAAAGTAGTGGACTAGGATGGCGCTGGGCAGATTTACCGAGAAGGCGAACCGTTCACCAGTCAGGATTCCCAACTTCAACCAACAACGGAGAGGATCAATCTAATTTGTCCTCGGTAAGTATAATATCTACAATTAAAGTTATATATTGACTAGTGTTGTTCTAGATTTCGAGTCTTGGTAAAAGGGAAGGTAAAAGATCTTCATTGACTGTTAATGCTGCAGCTCTTGATGGGAGCCACTAATAATAGTCCGGAGTCGGGAAGTCATCCCTAATTGGCACCGCTTTCGCTACCAACGAACCAGTTAGTTTAATCGCCATTCCCTCAGATTTATTTTTTTGCTAAATAAATTTTATGAGTAGGTCGTGGCGCATGGCCGAGCAGGAGTGGCGAATATTAATACCGAAATCATTCCTACTAATAACGAGTATTTCGTCCTTCATGATAATCAGGGATTCGAACACGGAGAGGGTGACAATCTTTCAATATTCAAATATTTCATAGAGACCAGAAGCGCTATGCCTGATGTCAAGGACAGAAATCCCCAAAGTGAGTTAGCAGCTGGATCTTTTTCGGATGTAATTGCAAAATATTACTACTACTAAAGAGGCTAGATGCCGGAAGCTTTCCCACGCTTTCTGGGGGCTCTTGCGTCGGGTGTCGTTTTGCCGGCGCTCATGTTTGGGGGGGAGAAATATATCTCGAGCGTTTCATTGCGGCTCCGTTTGTGGTTCTTCAGTTCGAAAGTGGGCGGCTCCTGCCAGACGCCCATCAGCGTTTGTTGGGGGTGCTCCACTTATTTGGACGCCTCGGCATGACCGATGGTCTGGGGTCGTGACTGTGTCACATCGCTTTTGTACGTGCGTCACTTTTCAGGGACGGTGTCTCACCATGTCTGAACACGGCGTTCGAGCGTCTGCGCGTATACGGAGCGCTTCTTATCGACCACGCACGACGTGGGCATTACCAGAGATTGTATCGGTGGGTGTCTTCATGTATTGGGGGGGAAAAAAATTGGTTTTTTTATGTGATCCATTTTGTCAGGGTGTTCCATCCACTTCTTTTGAACATCGTAGGACTTCTCACTTCCAAGTGGAGCATGTCCATGTCAATGAACAGTCCTCAGTGGTGGCAAATGATCGCATGAACACTTTTGAAAGAGAGCTAGAGGGAGAGGATGCTATCAGTCAGTGTCCTTCCTTTTAACAAATGACTTGTACATTGAACCTTTTCACAGTGGATAATCCTTTTTTCTGTATCGCACGCCACAGTGTCCCTGATAGTCTACCTCCGAATGACTTGGGTGGTATGACTATACAATGCCCTTTTTGTGACGCTCTTCATTGGCTTGATGAACGTGTCTCATCCTCAAGGGTTGGTCGTCCCGAGTTTGAAAGTTGTTGTGCTCATGGTAATGTGGAGCTACCGTTGCTTCATATTCCTCCAACAAGCATGTATAACCTGTTCATTGGTGATAGTTATGATGGAAAGGAATTTCGAATGAATATCGTTCAATACAATGCTGCACTTGCTTTCACATCCCTTGGTGTCAAAGTTGATCATTCCTTCCTTGGGCGGGGACCTCCCATCTTTCGAATACATGGAGAACTCAATCATCTATCAGGTTCTTTGCTGCCTGAAATCTCCAGTAATCCCTGCTACTCCCAACTCTATATCTATGATTCTCATGCTGCATTCCAACATCGTATTTCTCGCAATCCAAATCTTTCCCTAAACACAATGGCGATCCTTCAACATGTGATGTCTGATTACAACCCATATAGTCACATGTATCAGCATGCATATGAAGTTCTTCAAATGTATAACGCTCCCGACTATACGATGAAGTTATGTGTCCTTCCTGGAAATGATCCTCGACGGTATAACTTGCCAACTGTGGATGAGGTCGCTGTTGTCCTACCTGGAGATGACGACTTTCGGGGAGATTACCGAGATATCATTGTTCACCTTCGACCTCAGCACTACCATGATAGCCATGATGGTCGGGACCATCTACAGCTCCAGCGCATCAATGAAGGCCACTCAGCATATGCTCCTCTACATTATGTCTTATTTTTCCCACATGGAGAATCTGGATGGTATCAAGGCCTCTGTGGACCAAATGGTGGAAGACGTATAACATTATTGCAATATTCTGCATATCGACTTCATTCACGTCCAAATGAGTTTTCTACCATATTACGAGGTTGTCGATTGTTTCAAACATATTTGGTGGACATGTTCGCATGCATCGACCAAGAGCGCCTTCGTTTCATTCACACCCAACAGCCAAAACTTCGCATGACGATGCTTAATGGGATTGAGGACGCTTTGTCAAACAATGACGACCACATTAATCTTAACCAGTTGGGCCAGCGCATCATCCTGCCATCCTCTTACCTTGGTGGACCTCGCGAATTGCACCAGCGCTATCTGGATGGGATGGCTATTGCACGACATTTCAAGAAAATTGATATCTTTTTGACTATGACTGCAAACCCTAATTGGCCTGAAATCAAGCATGCACTGTTCCCAGGGCAATCAGTTCCTGACCGACCAGACTTGGTATCGCGCGTGTTTCAATTGAAGAAGAAAGCTCTCATGAATGCTATCCTCAAGGATGGGATCTTCGGTGACTGCAGCGCTCATGTCTACTCTATAGAGTTCCAGAAAAGAGGACTTCCACACATGCACCTCCTTCTCTTTCTGAACACACAATACAAGCTTCTCTCTCCCGACATCGTCGATGGCATCATAAGTGCCAAATGGCCTGATCCAACCACACATCCTCGCTTATTTGATGCTGTTAAGAAGTTCATGGTTCATGGGCCCTGTGGCGTTCTTGATCCTCATGCTCCTTGCATGAGGGAGAAGAAATGCACTTACGGTTATCCCAAACCTTTCCAAGAAAGAACAAGTATGGACCATGAAGGCTATCCTCACTACGCACGCCCAAACAATGGACGCTCTTATGAAGTCCGTGGTCATATGGTCGACAATCGATGGATCGTCCCTCACAATCCCTTCTGCATACTTTGGCTCCTGTGCCACATAAATGTTGAATGTGCGGTATGCTTCGGGTCGATGAAATATATCAACAAATATATGGACAAAGGTGGTGATTGTGGCACTCTGTCCTTAGCAAACCGTGATGATGAAGTGAAGCAATACATTGATGGTCGCTACTTCTCTGCTTCAGAAGCAGCATGGCGCATTTTCCAATTCAAATTGCATGGTAAGAAAATCTGATGCTCTTACATCCTCTTCTAAAATAAAACTGAACGACCTCTTTCACAGGGCAATAACCAAATGTTGTCCGCTTACAAATCCATCTCCCCAATGAACAATATGTCGTTTTCCATCCCTCTGCAAACCCTCAACATGTCATTGACCGTGCACAAAACACCAACACACCTTTATTGGCATTTTTTAACACCAACCGACTTGGAGGTTCCACTGGAGATTTGGCGCGAACACTCACTTATCAGGAGTTTCCACATCATTTCGTCATCAAATCTGATGAAAACAACCCACAATCAAAGCAATGGTGTCTTCGTCAGCGGAAGAGCTTCGCAATTGGACGCATGACATATGTTGGTCCTACTGGAGGTGAAAAATTCCATTTGCGAACACTTTTAATGGTCGTCAAAGGACCGAAGTCTTTTGATGATCTCAAAACAGTCAACGGCACCATCTGTCCAACATTCCGTGACGCATGTCTCGCACTCGGCCTCTTAGAAGATGATGGAGAATGGTACATATGCTTGCAAGATGCTGCTGAACTTCAGACAGGTTCCCAACTCCGGCATCTCTTTACGACGCTATTGCTTTTTTGCGCACCTGCAGAACCTAAACAGCTTTGGAATATCTTTCGACATAAAATCTGTGATGATCTACGACATCAGCTCTACCACTTGGGACGAACATCAGTGACAGAAAACGACGTCTATGACTTTGGCTTACACATCATTGATATCATCCTTCACGACTCAGGTCATGCTCTCTCTGACTTCACATCGATGCCTTTACCTCAATTGAATTGGACGGACTCAGCAAATAATCGGTTGATATGTCAACAATTAAACTACGACACAGAATTCGAAGGAACTGTTGCAAATCAACTGATGTCTTCCTTCAACGAAGAACAACGATATGCATTTGATGAAATTTGGTGCTCTATCATTCACAACAAAGGCAAAATTTTCTTCATCGATGGATTTGGAGGCTGTGGGAAAACTTACCTCTACCAAGCAATATGCCATGCCGTTCGAGCAGAACAAATCATTATTCTTTGCGTCGCATCCACAGGGCTCGCATGTCTTCTGTTACCAGGTGGTCAAACTGCACATTCCATGTTCAAGATTCCTATCGACACCCTCGACAGTGATTCAATATGCACCATACCAAAACAAAGTCTTCGAGCAGATCTGTTGAGGACGGCTCAAGCTGTTATTTATGATGAGTGCTTGATGACTCATCGTCATTGTTTCGAAGCACTCGACCACACTTTCCAAGACCTTCGAAATTGTCATAAACCTTTCGGAGGACTTACAATGATCTTCGGAGGGGACTTCCAACAGATCCTACCCGTCATTCCAAAGGGATCACGCGCAGATATCGTCGACGCATGTCTTCAAAAGTCCTACCTATGGAATCATATGCATGTCTTAAAATTACGACACAACATGCGACTGGAACATTCTCCTGAGGATTCAAATTTCGCGCAATGGCTGTTGGATGTTGGACATGGACGAAACATTGATGACAACGGTAACATCGCCATTCCAACGTCTATGGTAACATTCGATGAAGATGAGCTGATTGATAAAGTCTATGGAGACATCGAAAGCACATCACTAACTCCTTCTCCCGCCATGTACTTCCTTGACCATGCAATCCTTGCACCCCGAAACATCGATGTTCGCGAAACTAATCAAAAAATCCTCGAAAAATTCAAGGGTGATGAAATCATTTGCTATAGTGCTGACAGCCTTGAAGACGAAGGAGAGGGGATACCAAACGATATTCCCGAAGATTTCTTACGCACGCTCGAATCATCATCCTTACCATCATCGGAATTAAAACTCAAGATAGGTTGCCCTTTGATGTTGCTGAGGAATTTAGATCCTGGCAAAGGATTATGCAATGGGACACGAATGATCCTCCTTCACGCATATCCTCGAATTTTGGAAGTTATGATCATTGGCAATGAACACCACGGTGAAAAAGCTTTCATCCCTAGGATCACTCTCAAGCCTTCACGGACGTCAATTCCCTGTTCGGTTGTCATTCGCAATGACCATTAATAAAGCGGAAGGTCAATCTTTGAAATACATAGGAGTCCACCTCTCATCCCCCGTTTTCTGTCATGGCCAACTTTATGTTGCATTGTCAAGGGCAACTTCAAGCAAAAACGTTCATATTCTTTTACCAGAAGGAAACATGACGAAAACTACGAATATTGTTTATCCAGAAGTTTTATTACAATAACTTTATGAAATTCACTCTGTCCGCATTGCTGATGCTGTATTTCATTCGCAAGTTTTCAAAGAGAGTGGAGACACGCTCGGATTCCCCATCAAGGCAGATGTCTATCAGTCATGTCGACGAGGACATCAGTAACGTTGACGATGAAATCCTCTGTTACAACGTGCCCAATCACAAAGATATCATCGCTCTTCACTGTGAGATCGCAAATGACCTGTACACAGAAAAAGATTGAATTTTTGAAGAGCGACAAATCGTACTGGAGATACGACGTCGCCTTCATTTCTACCTGAACGTTCCCGAAGTACCGGCTATTGGTGTGTGATCGCAAATGACGTGTAGACAGAAAACGATTGAATTTTTGAAAAGCAAGAAATGGTAGTGGACATGCACAGTGTGCTTCTTTTCCACCTGGAGGTTCACAACGTACAAAGTATCTGCCCATGGTAAATTGACGCCAATTAAAGAAACATTCTTGAGCGATGGTAGAAAATCACTGAAACAGTTAACTGGTCAGCTATAAGTGACTATCAGCCCATAGGAAATTCACGGGTTTTAAAGAACCACTCTTGAGGGATGGTAGACAATTACGTGACCATGTACTGTCGCTCGAACGTTCGATAGTTTCCAACTCTCGACGCTTCCTCTTTCCACGGGTTGGCAGTCTGAGGATTATTCTAACAATTTCTTCTGCACCCATTTCATGAGTAAAACCCCTCAAGCAAGAAGGGGACGTTTTCATCGAATGGAAGCATGCCGATTCTGAATGTTTGAGGCGACGTCCCATGGCAGTTTTCGCTGATTGCAATCAGGTCAGTGGCAAGATCAGGGGACGAGCAAGAGGAGAATCGACATCCATTACTAATTAATCACAATTGTTGCGTCTTTGTAGAGAATGAATTGTGAGAATTAACCGAATTGAATGAGTCACATTTCGATGCTTACTGGATGAGAGTTGTAGAGCTTGACCCATTTTTGAGTAGCGATGTAGTGAAGACCACAAGTTCATCAAAGATAAATCCGACCCCGACGCTGACTACCCATTAGATGTAAAGATCGCCACTTTCAAGTTCGAATCGCTCCTGAGAACCTTTTGGAGTGGTTCATGAGTGTCGTCGTCGTTTGATTTAAAGGACGCGCAGGTCAGAACGAGTATGTGAACGACATAAAAAGTGTCCTCCAAATACAGCCAATCAACTCCAGCTCTAAATGTAAACGCAAGACACTCCCTCGCTGTTCCCATCAACACACTCGAAATCACAACGGACGAAAGGAAATATAAACCACAACGATCGAAACCCTTCGAGATCAACTGACGTACACAAGTACCTTCATTGAAACAATACGTATGAAACATTTCATTTCTTATATTATAAGCATCTTCAAACTTAACAACCATGAACTCACCAGGTCATGTCTCATTATCAGCAATCGCAATATTAACATCTCCACGGCCCATCGACCCTCAAAAGGGTACAAGAAACATCGCATTTGATGCCAACTTTTACATCATAGAAGGCTCTCAAACATCTTCTCTCGCTCTCCTGCGTTATTTTACACCTGAAGATATGATAAGCTCCATTCAAGCATTCTCCGAAAAACCTTTCCAAAAAGCTTTCATCATTGCTAATGTTCGTCTTTCTCATTCCTTATATTGTTTCACAATGAAATACTTCTATATCAGGTATCTTCCATCGCAAAAGACACCATCTCTCCCAATTTAATAACAGAAGATCTCGAAATGACTGATTACTCTTTCGTTGGAGATATCGTCCAAGTACGTACCATCAACACCTTCAAATGTCATTCTCCACTCTAATATTTTCACAAGCTCACTATCATCGATGGCGACGTCAATGAAAGGACACGCCCATACATCACCATCAGTGGCGTCATCACTCACTTGAACGTGGAAGACTACTCTTTCGAAATGTCTCCCACCCAATACATTGCATTAGCACACACAGCAACCCCTTTTCCCATTCATGCTTACTTCGTCGAATCTAAACGCTGGGGCGACGGTAAAAAGCCCAAAGTCTCCGTCGGATCCACCATAGCCCTCGGTGGCTTCCTCGAGAAAATCAGACGCGAACGTGACATTGAAAGAACCGTATCTATCGTTGAAGTCGAAATCATAAACATCGCCTTCCTTTCCACACGCTCGAACACTCAACTTAGTCCTCATCGTCTGTTTAGCCCTCATTCTCCACTTTCTTACTCATATCAATAACATTATACAGGATCTGGAGTTCGAACAACTACTTCTCGAACTCGCTGGAATTACGACAACCCCACAGTGACCACCTCTCAACTCCCCCCCACCTCTCCGTCAACTTCTCACCAAGTACCCTCTTCCAAAACTCAGGGAAAAAGAAAACGTACAAACAGTGAAGACACCCTTCTTGAGGACGACGAGGAGAAAAAAGAATGAATTTATGTCTATACTTCTCATTTCCTTTCCTATATGTAAAATAGCATTTCTTATACACGAAAAAGTACTTCAGCAAGGGCCCGTGCGCAGCACGGGACCGTGCTAGTTTAAATAATAATAGTAGTAATGTCTTTTGTTCAAGAGTTATCTCAACTGGTATCACCAACAGATCTATATATTGTATCAAATTTATCATTCCCTTGAATTTGTTTTCTTGTCAATCAACTATGTTAATTGGTTGATCTCGCTCAGCTCCAAACCGATTTTGACTGGGAATGTTACTGTAAACAGTAAGTTGTGGTGAGCAATGTCAAAAAGAAGGATGCTCTCGATTACGTAAACAGCAATCCCTCACTTCATCCAGACCGAGCGTCTCTCTCACTTAAGCATCTAGGCATGCCAGTGTTTTCACTATCGTGGAGGGATTTGGGTGTGTACAAAGTAGTGATGCCAAAGTTCGGTTCCGAACCGACGCAAGAACCGAGAACCGAAAGAACCGAACCGTCGGTTCAGGTTCAGTTCAGTTCAGTCCAGGGATTTTGGGCTGTCGGTTCGGTTCTCGGTTCTCACATTTCTAAATTTCTGAGAACCGGGTTCGAACCGGTTCGAACCGAACTTTCTGTCAATATTTTTTTCTAATTTTTCCGTGCAGAATTGAGTTTAAAATCTATAAAATATTGTTAGGCGCCAGACAAGCGCCAGAACCCATATTTTGGGAGTCGGAGTTTTAAAAATCTCATTGACTCTCAGCTATCAACAAAACACAACTGTCACAACAACGCAACGCGAACAACACCAGCGATAACGATGCTAACACCAACAACTCCCCACTAGGGAAGTTATTTTTGGTGAGTTTCTTGATTTAATTAATACAATATAACTATGAAATCACACAGGGATGACAACGATAAGCACAACAACGGACATCGGAGCTCGACGTTTAGCGCCTTCTCACCACGGAATGTTGTCAATGAACGCAAGGCTACTCCACACATCTGTACAAATGCAACCGCTTTCAAGATCCAAACTGAAGGCGAATATCAAGCTTTGAGGGCCTGTTCGGTTCTTCTTCGATCAACTAAAAAAGAGACTAATTTTACTGTTATATATGGACTCGTAGTCTTGAACACCCCTAGGTTTACGAGGACGCGTGTCCTAATAAAGGGTAGCCCGTGCTTGGAAGGCTAGTCCGCTGAGAAAAAATCAG
>MU130477.1:143190-168056 GCA_015039465.1 Phlegmacium glaucopus | reverse complement strand
TCATGGAAATGGTTCTCGCTATATCCGATCCTAGAATGATGTCCGACATGACAACTTTGACCGCCGCTTTTCTCGATTCCATTACCGTTGATACCAGCTGATAACGAGGATATTAGTTATCCTGGTCCCGTTCCACCATCGGATGATTTATGATACTTAAATTCTAATTTAATCTACAGCAGATAAATGACAACGCACGAACAACAACAACAAATGGATCGGAACGCCGGTGACAACAACAGATGACGAATGAACAAATGAATGACGAATTAACACAAACAAACGACGATGAATGCATGAATGAATGGACAATGGACGGATGACAAACGAACGGACGGACGACAAATGAATGAACAACTTGAAATGGGATGAAGGAATGATGAACGAACGAACGAACGATGAGAACGAACGAACGACGAATGAACATAGACACACAACTGTTTAACACATCAAAAGATGAGGTATGTTTGAACCTTATGTATTCTGTATGACGGCTACTGAATGTCAATCTACTGGAATAGATATAAGTTGTAAATTTCCTGGAAACTCGACAACAGTGAATGAACAGACGTCGAATGAACAAGGTTTTTTTTCTATTTAAATATACTATAACAACAACAGCATCCATGCTAGGAGCATAGTAGACTACTAGTAGCTTGTTAAATCAAGCAAATTACAATATAATTTAATTTAAAGGTTTTTATCATCGGTTCAACAGTTCGAACCGGTTCTAGAACCGGACAGAACCGACAGAACCGGTTCTATCGGTTCTGGTTCTGGTTCCGGTTCAGTTCAATGAGGAACCCTTCGGTTCGGTTCTCGGTTCTTCAAAAAAGGTTGAAGAACCGAACCGAACCGAACTTTGGTAACACTAGTACAAAGTAACTTGCGTTTCGTATAATAAAATGATAAATGGACTGATGCTATTTTATTCCAAATCCGGAGCGATGACTAAAATGAAATACGCGAGAAAGCACCTGTGTGTGATCTTTCGATGATGAAAGGGAGTCCGTGGTCGGCGGAAGAAGAAATAGGACGCATTGGGAGTCGACTTGGAATAACATGCCCCATTCACGAAGTAGATAATAGCGCCATTGCACCTTCGGAAACCTGTAAACCTTTGCCACAAGGGGGTAAAATGCTGAACGCATACCCGACTTATACCCTGACTATAAGATACCACTTTGGTTCTTCCGTCATCCCCAAGAATTCCTTAGCCTTTTCGAAAATATCTGTGCGCGGATTTCTGGATCGCTCTGACAGATTGGTCGCCGCCACCAAACAAAAAAGTGGCGACGACATATCTGGATCAGGGTTGCGTACGGTGACTATGTCATTGTATTTGATGCCACAGTGTTTGGCGAGGCGATTTCGGTATGCTGAGAAGGTCCGACCCAGCTGGCCCTGGATGGACGTCCCATCCTTAATTGCTTGTTGGTTGATTAGGTAGGGGTCGAGGAGGTAGCCAAAAGCTTTTGCATACTTGACTCTGTGGCGTTTGGGAGGTGGTGTCGATGTTGCAGTAGGTGAAGTAGATGTCATACTAGGCAGGGGATCAGATGATATAGGTGCTGCAATAGGCTCAATGGAAGTCGTAGTTCGAATTCATGGCGGGGGTAAGTTGATTTTTAAGAAGTGCGCTTAAGAAGTGCGCTTTTGGAGGTAGTGTTCAACGGTTCAACATTTGAACACATTATTAATTTATTGCCTAATACAGAACAAAAATCGGCCAGACACCTTCAGACACCCGACTACTGATCGATGATCATCAACCCTCCTCCAAATCCTTATCTACGAAAAGCATAAAATAAATCCTAAAATGTAGGTTTCAACCGAAAATATTGATGCCAATCTCAAGGTTCTGAATCATCATTCATCGCATCAGGATCATATACAATTTTCGTCGCACTCCTACAATAACAGATGTTGGAATAAGTACGACGTGCAAATATGTGCAAATACAACACGAATCCATAAGCGCTCAACGTTGAACGTTGAGGTTGAAGCTGAAGCTTTGAAGCTTTGAAAATCTTATCAAAGGACTCCGGGAAATAGGCCAAGAGGCAGGGTCAGAATTCGGACAGGGTTTGAGGTTTTTTGACCGATAGCTGGGGTCAATCTGGACAAGATTTGCTGAATTTTTTTAGGCAGCTAGTGCCGGAATCCGGACAAGTTTGAGGATATTGGGATAGGTTAGTTGACTATCCGGACAAATTTTATGTCGATCGTACAAATGACTGACAATATTTGATAAGCTGCTGGTTCAATTCCCTCTTTGACTTCTCTTTCTTTTCTGTATGTTATTCGCCCTGTTTGCCAGTGCGAGGCGACTTCAACCTTTCAAACAAAGCAATACCTACTGGCACCTTCAAAACTTCCTTTGTCTACTTGATTCCAAGATCTCTGAGCCCCAGGATCAAGGACTGTCTATTGAACTTTCACAGCAAGACCTGTTACATTTCCAGAAGGGTTCAAGACTGCTATCAAATTGTTTCGAAAGCGGGAGGGAAATCTTGAAGGGGGATGATTAAGAAAATAGTTTGTTTATATACATGTAGATGATAGGATATGCTCATTCTATGCCAGAATGGTACTTTTTCGAGACGGGCAAGAGCAGTACTACAGACCTTTTTCGAGCCCTCTAAGGCCTGATCCTACCGATCCGGACAAAATCGGGCTGAAAAATAGCCAGGTCAACAATCCAGACATTATTTTTGGAAAATTTTGGGCACCTACATCTCATCCTCAAGAGTTTGAATATTTGTTTAAAATGACACTTCAAATACATTACCTCTC
This sequence comes from Phlegmacium glaucopus, assembly GCA_015039465.1. Classification (NCBI taxonomy): domain Eukaryota; kingdom Fungi; phylum Basidiomycota; class Agaricomycetes; order Agaricales; family Cortinariaceae; genus Phlegmacium; species Phlegmacium glaucopus. The sequence goes on along the minus strand of MU130477.1, from coordinate 165,260 downwards.
CCCTCAGTTCACCGTGACAGACCACCACAAAAAACTTTACTTAGTTAATACTGGTACAATGTCACCTTCAAGTTCTATAATATTTGCAATTGGTAAACATACCTGTATAATACGGTTTTCAGCTGTCCATCCTGGCATCTGCCATTAACTGTAGTTTTACGGCTGTATACCATATACGGCACAGTGTGCTGCTGTGTGCAGGATGCATCAATTTGTAAAACTGTACGTCAACCATAAGATATACGTCTCACACGTTGTAGGATTACACGGTTGACAATTTGTTTTTTATAAAATGATGTTACTTATGTCTTTCCATATTTATACACAGGGCGCCCATACTTATCCTGTCCGACGTGCTTTGGCTGGGCAACAACCCTGATGGGCGGGTTCGGCCCTTTTGCGAAGTCGTGTGCAAATACCGCATGTTGTAGCGGGTCTACTGGCTTATGTGCGCCAGCCTGGAACGGCAGCGGCGGCAACTGCCACGGCAGGTCGTGATGTGAATCTGGAGCTGGAGCTGGATGCGAAGCTGGGGCCGGATGCGAAGCTGGAGCTGGATAGGACGTTAGCAAACAGATACACACTGAGACCAAGCGACGTACCGTCTTTCTTATCCGGCCCACGAGCGACGAGCACTTGGCTAGCTTCGTCATTCAATGAGGGAGCACGGGCGTGGATCAATACATCATAATTGAGTGGGACAGGTACAGCGAGCACGGTGACCTGTGCAAGGAAAGATACAACGAGCACGAGAGATGGGATAAAAAGCATCTGGACACTTTTTGTGAGTGAATTCTGTTGATAATAATGAGGATGAAGTTACTGAGTAAAGGGTTGAACGTTGAGGTTGAAGACCAGCTTGAAAAAATTCTATCAGGCGTTCGATGTCCCTTTTATATATGCTCTGAACATGTGTATCCAAGAAACCATCAGGACTTGGCAAATCGCGAAACAAACCGGACACTATGGTATCTATACAGGATGGTCACAAGCCTAAACGAGCCTAAACGACGGGCAAGTTACGGTTTTGTGGTTGATGGTGCATGACTAAGCTGTACAGCCACACAAAATGACTGATATTTCGATTCCTCAGACTGCTCTCGGAAATATGATCTACTACTGAAGACTCGATCGTAATGGCAGTCTAGTTCTCAAAGGGAAAAGTTCATTCGATGTAATCTGGTTCCTGTTGATGCATTCTGAAAGTCCTTTTTGTGAAATCATGATGGATCTACTACTAGCTTGTCTTTCGAGGGTGGTGCTCGAAACTAATCACCGCTGATGTTGAAGTTTCAAAAAAAAACGATTTCGCATTATCAGTTCAATTCAAACCTGACCAGGCTCGGATAGCCCGTACGTTTTCTTTGGTTTCAACCCAGAATCCAAAAAATCAAAATGGATTTGAGACTAATCTCCATCCCCCCTTTTCTCGGTTTAGTATAAAAGGAACCAAAAGGATGCATAAATTCTATCTCTTCACTCCATCCCATTTTTCTTCCCTTGAATACCATACATATAACACATCCCCACTTTTTTTCTATCATGAAATATCTCGCTACCATTTTTTCTCTTGTTGCGTTGATCGCACTTGTTCCTGCTCGGATAGCGGCTGACGATGGGAAGGGCGATGATAATAGAAAGGGCGATGGTAATGGAAAGAGCGATGGTAATGGAAAGGGCGATGATAATGATAGGGACCATCACCACTGTGACCCACACCGTCCACAAGTCCTCTGGGGACAATGTACGTTTTTTTTTTATTCTCAGCCATCTAAATTGTTAACTAGATACTTTTTTTTCGATATTAGGTGATGGTTGGGGGTATGGTGGAACAAAGGAGTGTCCTGAAGGAGCATATTGTCGCTGGTTTTCTGATTGTGAGTTTTTTCTATGGTTTTTCTGTGCGCCCGCATTTATGTTTTTTTAACGCGTCCTTTTAGGGTATTCGCAATGCAACCCTAATGGCCAATAGTTGCTCCGAATCGTCGATTTTGCCAGTTCGTTGACCGATCTAGTGTTTCGTCGAGACTTGTTGTTGGTGGTATATAGGGATAGAGACGTACATATGCTTGATACTATATTCTTGTCCCGAATAATATGTCTTGTCTGTGCGTGCTACGAAATCAAGCTATCATGGAACTTTCATTCCCATTGAATTATGATCTTGTCATGATACCATGGAAATACCATATTACCAATGACACAAAGAACGAATTCCCTGGTGGGATGGCATGAAGTGATGTTGTATAGTTCGCGAGCTGCCGGAGTATCATTGGTTTCAAAGTCTTCGTTGCCTGCGGTCTACCAGGCTCTCCGAGAATTTGAAAGAACAAAAAGTTTGACAGTAACTGCGGGCTCGTTCCGACAAACGACCCTTTGTCCAAGCAGCTCACAGGTGTTGTTCAATTTTCCATGTTAGCCCATGATCTGGACAACACCAACGAACGTTGTGAACGCCAAGTTAATTGCTGGTGAACAACAACTTGCATCTATTAGACAAGTTTTAGTAAATCGTGGGTGACTTCGACATTTGTTAGGTCACCACTGCTGGCATTTATAACGGAAGAAAAGCATCTTCTCCTTCTTGTCTCCTTTTCTTCTAGTCTTCTGGGGATGTCGCGACCCGTCAGCATTCTCGGGTCGCCATGAATATCCTTTTCTCATAGTATCATTTACCTTTAGAATAAATATAATTTTGACTGTGTTGGTAAAGATCAAGTAGCCGACATCAAAACAAGTGTAGGCAAACAACCACACAACAGCCCTTGTCCTCCCCCCAGCACCGTCCTTATCATCACTCATCATCGTCAAACCATTATTTAATCGCGGATTCCTTACGGGGACTTGGTTTTCAAATAAGCAAATCAGTATTCCACCCAGAGCAACCAACGACGGCGATTCGCAGTGGGTCCACAACTACCGAGTTTGACAGTCTGACCCCATCGTGCAACTCCTTCGCTCCTCAACTTGGATACGGAGGACAACGGACAGAAACAATTGCTAACAGGGTCTTGTTTCGGAACTAACACGGAAGAGTCTCACTGGCCTTGTTCTCTTCGCACTATCGACGTCGGAATTTCGTCACGGGAGCAAGGCAAGGCGGTTCAGTGCTAAACCACAGCATAACGAAACGATTGGAGGTGGTTGTTAACGAGAATCCTCCTTTACATTCTACTTCCATCACGGCAGCCTACCCACCATCCTCAAAAGACGACTCTGGATTCATTTGCTCTCTTACAACAGTTCGCGAGTGTTTTTTGTGATAGGGGATATCTGAAAACGCTTTTGATGTTGGCATTGAGTCCTTGTTTAAACACTCACCAAACTACTCAATCAGAGGAGATGGTCGCCGACGTCGGACTCGGCACATTACCTTACGACTTGCTCCTAAACATTGCCTTTTACCTTGACTTGCATGATATCCATGCTTTGCACCTAGTAAGTCTTTTTCCTTTATTACACCCCAAACCATCTGAGCCTTCTCTCCTAGACATCTAGGTCTCTATTCGACGCCTCAACAACTCGTCCAGTATACCGCAAACTAGCCAACGATCTATTACGAAAATGCCGCGCCCTCCCTTTGAAAGGTTTCCAACGCCTTTCAGACCTTAATATCGAACAACTCATACGAGCAGTCAATAAAGCGACTCATTACGAACTTGCTTGGCGGCGGCGTTCTCCTCGTCCTATAGCTCCTGAACCCTATGTTAATGGAATCAACTCCCACTCCAATTATATGGACGTATCGCCCAAGGGAAAGCTAGCGGAGAGAGTGAAAGAACAAGGCAGCAAATGGTACAAAATCGTCAGCGCACCCCCCGGCGAGGAGGTAGATTGGCTTTCTCCCATTACCTCTAGCTATACCCTATGCGCTACCAAAAGCGGCAAGGTCGTCTGCTGGGATGTTCAGTCGGATACTTGTCTAGCAGAGTGGAACCCCGGTGCTAGATGGGAACTTTGGAAGTGTAGAGTCGAGTTCGAGGAGAGGACGGTGTTTTTCACGATGGCGAAAGTTCTGGCAGGATCGTGAGTGACCCTTCTTTTTCTTATATTGACTATGTGTTCTTACCGGGGTTAGATATGATGACGATAGAATAATGGAATTCGTTCTCATGCGACTGACCTTTTCTGACGGTCCATCTGGCGAAAGCTCCTCCTATCCGCCCATTTTTTCCCATGTTACCGAGTTTCGAACCACAGGCGTTGTGATGAATGTCTTCCTTCTCGATCCATCAGAAAGACTTCTCTCGGCCTTTATCTGGGTGTCAACATCCAACACTATCGGGCTCTATGCTTTACCCGACTGGGACAAGAAGGAATATGTTTTCATCGATACTGGCATCGAATGTGTACGTCCTGCCTACCTCTACATTTCCATCCGAAAATGACCTCCCCACCTTAGGTCATGTCTTCTAACTGGTCCTGTATTCTATTTCAACAACACATCGTGATCCACTGCGAAGAGAGCGATGCAGCCTTTCAACATTTCTACCCCCTTTCCCTTCTCCGACAATACACGACTACGCTAACATCTGAATCGTCGACACCTGTGATGTCGCGGCGTCTGACGCCGTTTCGTACGTTGACCAAGAAGTTCAGATTTCCGACTTTTCTTCTTCAAGACACAGACACAGAATCAGAGCCGGACCTTGATGTACAATCTCCTCATGATGACAACGATGATGATGTCATTAATCCAAGTATTCCAATACTTAACGGAGCTGGACCCTCAAATCAAGCTCATACGACTTTATCATCGGCATCGCCTTCCGCAACCTCGACGGCATCCTCAGCCAGCTTCTCTCCCTCTCCCTCCTCCATCTCGTCATCCGTTGTTATGGTAGCACCTCCACCACCGCCAACAATCCCCTTGCCTAACATCAATCCACATCCATTTCCTCCATGGTACCCCGAAAGTGCTCACTTTGTCAGGCAATGGTGGCCTACCCTACCCAACATTCCTCGAGTTAGCTGCACCGTCGTCCTCCTCGCCGCACACGATACGGACACTCATCGCAACCGTTTCGTCCTCGCTCAACACTACTTCCGCGTTCCACTCGATCATGCGGAATGGAATAATCCCAGCTGGGAAGCATCCACCGACTCTTCATCATCATCTTCATCCTCCAACGGGAAAATGAAGTCGCCTATGAAAAAAGTTAATGGTGGTGGCCATCATCCTCCCAATGGACTCTTGAATCATTCGGAAGACACGCAAGACGATGCTCTTATGCATTTATGGTATGTTAGTAAACCATTTGAGGTTGTGCGTGTTTTCGATGCTCCTGGAATGGATGACGATGACGATGTGTCAGAACGTCCTCGACCTTTGGTTGCTGTTGATTTCGGACATGCCGTTTGGATAGAATATAACGATGCTGTTACGTTGGGCAACGACGAACAACAGCAGCGGCAACCAGATCCGAGTCTGGATCAGGATCAGGATCAGGATCAGGAGCTGGAGCTGGAGCTGGAGCTGGAGCAATCAAGTGGAGGAGAGGAAATCAGAATAGAACCAGAGGTCGAAGCTGAACCACCAAAACGATTGCGGTTCGTAACTTTCCCGCCTTTCAGTGAAGACTACGAGGCGGAGATGGACAAACAACCGTTTAGTAGGACTGGGAGTAGTAGAAGATATAGCTATGAGGGTGAGGTGCGGACGCTTGAAATACCTTTGGAGCTTGATCTTGGCACTGTTGAGACGATTAATATCGACCAGTCTCAAGGAGCGATCATACTTTCGGATAAAGGAGGAAGGATCTTCATTTTGTGTTATGAATGATGTATCACTTTTTTTCTTTCTTTTTTTTTCCCTTTGAGGCGGGTGTGGTGGTGGGTGGGCCTGGAGGGTTCTTTTGTCCGAGCAGTTTTTTGGAGGGTGTGTGTGATTCTAGGAGAGAGAATCCGGGACAGGAATCTTAACTATTTTTCAGATATATATTATGTATTGAGGAGATTTTTGGTTTTTTTTTCTTTAAATCCCAAGTTTCCTTCGTTAGGTACTTGATAATAAAGGCAGGGGGTGGAGGTTCAAACATCAGGACTAGTATACCTCGTCGATTCGCAGTCTTTTTGCCTGTATGCATCATCAATGCATAAGGAGGGTTTTGAACACAGCTGTATACCTTTTTCAGTTAGACTCATGACTAGCCCTTTATATGAGGTTGAGACGACCTTGCAACCTCTTGTATCGAGGAGTCTTGCACAGGAACTGTCACAGGTCTATTTTTCAGTAAAGACATCTGCAACTTGGTCTCCTTGACTTGGGACACGGAAAATAATTATTATTATGATACACTTGTACATTCGTTTCAACCAACCAACCCTATCAATCGTCAATCATAATAAAACACCTATGTAAGGCTAGGTTTCGACTTGCGACCCCTCCTAATCAGCAGCACTATTTAATCCATCTCTTCGTCTTCCTAAGCCTCCTAGTCGGTACAGGTTCCAAAGCCTCCTTCAAAGTCGACTCTAACACGATCTTGGCAGAGATCACATTCTGAAACTGGAGGGCATCATTCGCACCACGTTCCGCCATAAGTTTCTTCAGGCCAATACTGGTAGTACCAGCTACGATTTCAGGTGGTCGTTTATCGTCAGATTGTTGTTGTCTACTATCTCCATACGCATCTTCCATGTAAGAAGGCGCATAACGTGTCCCGCAATGGAATGTGCAAACGTCGAGATCGGCAGATGTGAATTTTTCACCTATGGCGATACGTAGTTCATTGACGGCTTTGAAAATGGGAGGGAGACGGTGTGTAAATGATTCTTGATCGTCGGGAGAACCAGGCATCCATGATGCTATCCTCAAAATAGACATAAGTTTCTCGGATAACTCGGTTGTCCATGTGTCTGTGGTCGGTCTAGTATGGGCACGAGTAAGAGCACGCCATCGCCCTGAAACGGCTTGTTCCTCTGAAAGTAAAAATAAAAACATTATAAAAAAGTTGGTTTGAATCAGATGAGAGGGACAGCTTTACCGGATGAACGAATTTCTGAATATATCGCGTCCAAGAATGCTTCAATGTTAACATCGCTAGGATACCAAGATTGAATTTTGGAGACGCAGAAGTTGACCATGAAGATTTGAAGGACGACTTGGACTAGTAATGGATTCATTACAGGTTCTGGTCTTTGGGCTTGGCTGATGAGAATGTTCGATATCGTATTGCCAACTATATGTTGAGACTCTGCGGCGGCAGCATCCAGATCCTCCGGCGGTAATTCATGACGTTGATGAATAAGAGCTTCTCCGAGCGTAGCTGCAGCCTGGAATATTTCTTCATTAAGAGCAGTCACTTTCTCGCCCACTTCGGAGATCGATAAGGCATCAGCTTTAGTCAAAAAGACCTGAGCACCATGAAGCTCTTTGCCGCGAACTTTACAAAGATTTTTGGCGTCGTCGAGTTGCTGATGAATGTTGTTCAACTCGTTCTGTAAACCGTTCATATGATCTTTCCATCTCTGTTTTTTGCGGTGAAGTTCGTTGGCGTAATGACTGGCATTGCGTAGTTCCATACGAGTCCTTCGCAGGTCCTGTTTACAACCCTCGAGCTGTATATTGGTTCGTTTCAAATCATATTTCAATTGACGGAAGTCCTCCTTCAGGATCTGGTACTTGTCTTTCGGAGGTTGTGGGCTTGCTACTGCCGTTGGCATGAAAGACTTAATAGTTTCCATGACTCTTTGACCGTAATTGCCACCTTGATTAGGTTGTCTGTGCTCTACCATTTCCTGTTGTTCTTCCTCTGGAAGGTGACCTGGAACGACCTGCACATTTGGGGGTCTCCCTCCTATAGCTTGTGCATATATTGCAGGGTGAGCCTGAGCCTGAGCCGAAGCCTGAGTGAGTCCAACACGAATCAGTTTACCACCAGCGGTTGATGTCGTCGGCGGCCCTTTAGGATAACTGGACCGCTCTCCTCCTTCCTTGAGGTTATCACTGGGAGCACCAAGATCATCATAGATCTCTGCCAAGGAGGTTGATGAATCTGTATCCGATGTTGTTTCCATGTGGGTGTTGACGCCAGATCGTTCATCAGACCGATCAATAGGGGATTGTGGAGATCTTTGTTTAGTGGTAGTAGTAGCTGTGTTGATGATGACGGGAGGGGCATCCGGGAGATCGGGCTTACCCGAAGTCTGTACAGGTTCCACAGCCTCCTTCAAAGTCGACTCTAACACGATCTTGGCAGAGATCACATTCTGAAACTGGAGGGTATCATTCGCACCACGTTCCGCCATAAGTTTCTTCAGGCCAATACCAGTAGTACCAGCAACGATTTTGGGTGGTCGTTTATCGTCAGATTGTTGTTGTCTACTATCTCCATACGCAGCTTCCATGTAAAGTGGCACATAAACCGTCCCGCAATCGTGTGTGCAAGCGTCGAGATCGGCAGATGTGAAATTTTCACCAATGGCGATACGTAATTCACTCACGGCTTTGAAAATGGGAGGAAGATGGTGTGTAAATGATTCTTGATCGTCGGGAGAACCAGGCATCCATGATGCAATCTTCAAAACAGAAATAAGTTTCTCGAATAACTCGTTTGTCCATGTGTCTGTGGTGGGTGTAATATGGGCACGAGTAAGAGCGCGCCATCGCCCGGAAACGGCTTGTTCCTCTGAAAATAAAAATAAAAATAATTATGTAAAAAAGCTGGTTTGAATCAGATGAGAGGGACAGCTTTACCGGATGAACGAATTTCTGAATATATCGCGTCCAAGAATTCTTCAATGTTAACATCGCTAGGATACCAAGATTGAATTTTGGAGACGCAGAACTTGACCATGAAGATTTGAAGGACGACTTGGACGAGTAATGGATTCACTTCAGGTTCTGGTTTCTGGGCTTGGGTGATGAGAATATTCGATATCGTACTGCCAACCATTTGTTGAGACTCTGCGGCGGCAGCATTCCAATCCTCCAGCGGTAATTCATGACGTTGATGAATAAGAGCTTCTCCGAGCGTAGCTGCGGCCTGGAAGATTTCTTCATTAAGAGCAGTCACCCTCTCGCCCACTTCGGAGATCGATAAGGTATCAGCTCTAGTTAAAAAATTCAGAGCATAAGAAAGGTCCCCCTCGAGAACTTCAGAAAGACGCTCGGCGTCGTCGATTTGCAGATGAACGTTGTTCGACTCGTTCTGTAAACCGTTTATTTGATCTTTCCATCCCTGTTTTTCGTGGTGAAGTTCGTTGGCGTAATGAGCGGCATTGCGTAGTTCCATACGAGTCCTTCGCAGTTCCTGTTTGTAACCCTCGAGGTGCATATTGATTTTTTTCAAATCGTGTTGCAATTGACAGAAGTCCTCCTTCAGGATCTGGTACTTGTCTTTCGGAGGTTGTAGGGTTGCTACCGTTGGAATGAAAGACATAATAGTTTCTATGACCCCTTGACCGTAATTGCCGCCTTGAACAGGTTGAGACTCTGAAAGAACGTATATTGGAAAGTCTCATGAGACTTGATTTTTGTGATACTTCTGGGACTTCCGTGGGACCTTGATATAAACCCTTTTTCCCATGTCCACTCTGTGAGTGTGACATCACACCTCATCACACCCTTTTTCACATCCTTCTCACTCCTTTTATTATTGCTGGTATTGTACTACTGGTGAGTTTATTTTTAACACCGTTATAATCTTCCTGATTTTCGCTTTTCTCTTATCAGCTTTACTTCAGCCTTGGAAGCACAAGTGACATGACGGGGGGGTCGATACCGTTGTCAGGACTTGGTTAAGTCAGCTCGACAACGCTCGTTATGCTCATCCATCAGATGCCCTGAAAATGATGCCTCGCTCTGCTCCGAGAGGCTTTTCCTTCACCTGTCAAATCTGTAGCCGGCCCCCTCGACTACGACAATTTGGGCAGCTTTGACTTAGATGATGGAGATTTCCAGGATTTTGGTCTCAATAACAACAGATTTCCGCAGTACAGCTGACTTCTTCCACTCTATCAGTGTGATAGGAAAGTGATGAGTCGGGGGATTTTGATGGCGATGGAGAAAGAAAAGAGGTAAACACATCTGCAACTTGACGTTTTTGGCTTGGGACACGGAAAAAAAATAATTTATACACTTGTACATTCTGTTGAACAACCAACCCTATCAATCGTCAATCATAATAAATACACCTATGCAAGGCCAGGTTCCGACTTGCGACCCTCCTGATCAGCAGCACCATCCGTATTCTCAACCGGCTTCTTCGTCCTCCTAAGCCTCCTACCCGAAATCCGTACAGGTTCCAAAGCCTCCTTCAAAGTCGACTCTAACACAATCTTGGCAGGGATCACACTCTGGAGCCGGAGGGAATCATTCGCACCACGTTCCACCATAAGTTTCGTCAGGCCAATACCGGTAGTACCAGCTACGATTTCAGGTAGTCGTTTATCGTTAGATTGTTGTTGTCTACTATCTCCATACCCGTCTTCCATGTAAGAAGGCACATAACCCGTCCCGCAATCGTGTGTGCAAACGTCGAGATCGGCAGATGTGAATTTTTCACCAATGGCGATACGTAGTTCATTGACGGCTTTGAAAATGGGAGGAAGACGGTGTCTAAATGATTCTTGATCGTGGGGAGAACCAGGCATCCATGATGCAATCTTCAAAACAGACGTAAGTTTCTCGGATAACTCATTTGTCCATGTATCTGGGGTGGGTCTAGTATGGGCACGAGTAAGAGCACGCCATCGCCCTGAGACGGCTTGTTCCTCTGAAAATAAAAAAAAGCATTATGGGCGTTCAGGTAAAAGCCAGGTTTGAATCAGATGAGGGGGACAGCTTTACCGGATGAACGAATGTCTGAATATATCGCGTCCAAGAATTCTTCAATGTTAACATCGCTAGGATACCAAGATTGAATTTTAGAGACGCAGAACTTGACCATGAAGACTTGAAGGACGACTTGGACGAGTAATGGATTCAGTTCAGGTTCTGGTTTCTGGACTTGGGTGACGAGAATACTCGTTATCGTATTGCCAACCATTTGTTGAGACTCTGCGGCGGCAGCATTCAAATCCTCCAGCGGTAATTCATGACGTTGATGAATAAGAGCTTCTCCGAGCGTAGCTGCAGCCTGGAAGATTTCTTCATTAAGAGCGGCCACTTTCTCGGCCACTTCTGAGATCGATAAGGTATCAGCTTTAGGTAAGGAGGCCTCAGCACAAAAAAGCTCCCTCCGGCAAACTTCAGAAAGATGTTTGGCGTCGTCGAGTTGCTGATGAACGTTGTTCAACTCGTTTTGTAAACGGTTTACATCATCTCTCAATCTCTGTTTTTCTTGGTGAAGCTCGTTGGCGTATGAGTGGCGTTGCGCAGTTCCCGTTTGTAACCCTCGAGGTCCATATTGGTTCTTTTCAAATCGAATTGCAATTGACGGAAGTCCTCCTTCAGGATCTGGTACTTGTCTTTCGGAGGTTCTACCAACCTAACACAGTTGATTATCACAGTTGATTAACGATGTGGCATAAGAGCAATAAGCCATTAGCTTGACAGAGAACAGACCTGCAACTTTCATGACTTGAATGCAATTATCAGGTACAGATATGCTTACTTCGAAGTAGCGGTCAGCGATCTAATCAGTTGTCGGCTGCATAACGGTGTGGCGGCATTTCGGCTAGGCATTATGGATTTGTCACAATTGTGTGACCTACATAGGAGCGTGACAGATAAGATTGTCATAATAAGAGCGTCGTCGCCTGGGTCATAAACTTCCAGAGCTGTTTGAGTAGAAATTTAGGGCTCTATCCTTAAGACTCTTTACATGGTTGACAACATCTCCCTGAGAGACATCTGGGTGCTTATCAACAAAAGGCTGGGGTGGTAAGAAAGTTTCAAGTTCTCTCTTCAGCTTGACTCCTGAGATTACACTGAGGTTTTAGGTGCATCCTTCTTCTTCATGCTCTGGGCCTTTGTCCCATCATAAGGCTTTGGTTTCAGACAAGGGTTTTGAGTCAGTTCCTGAGCAGCTGGACGTCCGGGAATTCAAATTTCTTTCTTCAGTTTTCCTAGGTTTTCCTCTGCGAATATTTTACTATAGCTCCATTGAACGCCGGCATTGATATTGATATTGATCATAACTTATTTAGGCTATGCTTTGTTCTTAACTACGAAAATATGACAAAAAGTTCAAAAAAAAGTCTACAAAAATGAATCTGATAATTGTTGAATAAACAAACCGTATGTAATATCAATTATGCCCCTCTTTGCCCCTGTCTTTTATTTATTTATCTCTTCGTCTTATGATCACCTTGTGTGACCGTTAACCGTACCTCTCCGAGAAGGGAGATGATTCAAACATACTTATACTTGATGCCCCGTTGTAACACCTCAGTCTATTTTACCGAGACTGAGGTCAGTACCTATATTATATATCTCAACAACAGAGACTTACAAACGAGTAGTACTATTGTTCTATAGGTACAACTTGACAATATTATAGTCTATTTTACCGAGACTGAGTACTATTGTTCTATAGGTTATGGGCCCCGAGCTCAGTCTTTAAACAAAGAAGTTACTCGAATCAATCCTATCTATTCCAAATCCCAATACTACAATGTCGACATCTACTAAACTCGGTGACGAGTTCCTTCGCATTCCCAAACTTGACGCATCCAGCTCCAATTGGGTCATCTTCAAGGACCGTTTTCTTTGGTCAATAGACGCCCGTGGTCTTCTTGATCACCTTGAGGAACTCAATGGCGAACCGATTTGCCCCGTCATGGACCTAGAAGGAACATTAACCAATGAAGAAAAGTTGTCAGTAAAAGAATGGAAGAAGGAGGTGAAAGAATGGAAGCAGAGCGAAGCAATTGTCAAACAACAAATCGCTAGCTCGATTCCGGACTCACTATTTATGAAAATCCGCTCTAAAGGGACCGCCTACGAAATTTGGACAGAACTCTCGAAGAATTTCCAGAATAAGTCGTGTATGGTCTCAGTGGATCAGAGAAGACGCATGCAGGAACAGAGATGTGCGGAAAAGGGTGACATAGTCGCCCATTTCGCTACACTTAGAACCATGCGCGAGGACCTAGCATCAATGGGTCAGTCCCTGATGGAAAACGACTTCTACGCGATAATCTTAGGGTCCTTACCTTCATCATACGATCCGTACATTTCCGCTGTAAATGCCACCTCAAGTGTCCTAGGGAAAACCTTGTCAGCCGACGATCTCATGCTTACAATAACTGAAGAATACGAACGCCGAAATTTGAAATCCAAAATCGGCAAGAAGGACGAGAATGCCGCTTTCTACTCCAACGATACCGGGAAGGGTCGAAAAGGAGGTTCAAATTCAGGATCGAGTTCAAAAAAGAGCAGTGTAGAATGCTTTAATTGTCATAAAAAGGGGCATTACGCAGCTGATTGTTGGGCACCAGGAGGGGGGAAGGAAGGGCAAGGTCCTAAACAAAAGGGGAAGTCGAAGCAGAAACCTAAGGGAGGGGAGACCTCCGCTGTAGCAAAGGAGAAGTCAGAAGAAATTGAGGAAGCCTGGATGGTAACCTCAGGCTTAGACAACATCTCCGAAACCGAAATCGAGGAAAGTACGTCGCGCGATGATGATCTCGATGATGACTACTTGTTCAAATTAAATGAGCACTCGAATTTCGATGAAGTAACCGATGTTGATCTGTTTGACGACTTTTTTGAAGGCGATATGGAAGAGATATGCGATATCGACTTACCAGACGCAGCCTATACGACCTACACCTCCACCCAACTCATAAAACCTACTGAAATTGAATTGTACGATTCGGGCGCTACTCGTCATATGTCCGGATTCCATCACAAGTTTCTCAATTTCGTCGAGATTGAGTCAGTACCTATCACCGCTGCCGATAGAAGAACTTTCGAAGCCACTGGGAGAGGAGATATGTATGTAAACCTGCCCAACAGAGAAGTACAATCTCGTGTCCTGTTGAAGGACATATTATATTCGCCGTCCATTGCAGTCACTCTCGTATCGATAAGCCGCATCACAAACGCTATAAATCGTTGTTTGTGTTGTTATAAAACACCAACCAGAGAGCAATGGACTAGTCTTTAAGTCAAAAGCCTCCCTGTTGTTCGTTTAGGGAAGGTGTAACCTTGACTTGTATCACACAGAGGTAGGGAGCAAGAGTAGAGGTGAGGAGGATGAGGATGAATGAGGAAGAGTCTTCAGTAAGACTATAGCAGTTGACAGTGGGTTGACAGTAAAGGACTGAAAAAGCGATGACTTGTATCACACAGAGGTAGGGAGCAAGAGTAGAGGTGAGGAGGATGAGGATGAATGAGGAAGAGTCTTCAGTAAGACTATAGCAGTTGACAGTGGGTTGACAGTAAAGGACTGAAAAAGCGAACTCAGAGGGGTTAAGGAAGAGGATGAGGAAGAATAAGAGGGAGTCTTCAGCAAGACTATAGTAATTGATAGTGGGGATAGATTGACAGTTAAAGGACTGAAAAAGCGAACTTGAGGGAGGAATTCACTGGAATTCCACTGAGATGATGAAAGTGGGGGGTAAGAATGAATTGAACTGAACTACCTATCCTGGTACAAAAGAGCAGTATTTATACCTAAGGATGAGGCTATGTAAAACAATAAAAGAAACAAAGTACGCGCTGTCAAAGGAAGAAAGATAAAGAGAGGACAGCTGCGAGAAGAAAAGAACAATGGAAAAGAAAAGGAACAGTAAAATAATCTGTAAAGTGTCAAAGTGCGAGAGAAAAGAAAGGAAGGCAGTGTACATAGTCCAATAGCAAAAATATATCGACTCCATAGGCGTGTGGTCATGTCAAAATATGAAAGGTCCTGAGTCAACACTTGAAAGGCGCAGCCTTGTTCCCGAGAAAATACTACTTGCCCATGATCCCATGTCGCGCAGCCTTGATAACACTTGACACTCTGCGAGAATATTCCTCTGCTGCTGATTCATCTGCAATTCCTGCTTAGTCGTGATCCTCCTGGACTTCCTAAATTGTCATAAAGAGGGTGGGAAGGCTTCAGGTACCGCGTGAATGATGGTTTTGGCAGTGAATGATAAGATAAGAGGTAGATGAGTGAGGATAGGGGACTGAGTGAGATCCAGGAGCGAGGTATGGCAAGATAGATAGCTGAGGAGAAGACTTGTGGGTCCATAGCCACAACAACGATGACAAAGCCTTTGACATAATGGGAGATGTAGCTGATGCGTCCATAAACGGGCCGTTCTTGAAATGATGGGCCATAGATGTGATCAAACGCGAGCCGATGACCGATGCGAATAGTAGATTGATCGCTTTGTTGTATCACTAGCCAAGGGACAAATGGATGGTAGATGTTAAGGAGCATGTCGATAGTGTAAATGATAGACAACATGGTGGAGGACATTGGGGATATGATGAGCAATGAGGATGTTATCGTTGAACGAATGGTTTTGTTGACCAGGAACGCGATTCAGGGCCGCTTCCAAAATAGGTAATCAAATTCAAAGTCCGCTTATTTTCATGATGGCGACTTTTAAGCTTTCTTCTCACGCTACCAATCAGTATTGGTGCGCGACAACGCCGGATCCACAGTGGTGTTCACTGGAAACGTTTGTCGAATCTACAATAAAGAGAGGGAGAGAATCGGCGAAATCAGAGTAAAGGGTGGACTTTACCGGGTATTCACATCGAGTTCTGAAACCAATGCGTATATCTCAAGCGCAAAGGAAGAACTGTCCATCAATGAACTCCACCGTCGACTTGGTCACGTCTCACACGAAAGGGCTAGACTCCTAGTTAAAAAGGGGCTTGTCGAAGGCATAGAGTTAGACGCAGCTAGTGAAGCTACTGTCTGCGAAGCTTGCAAATGGGCGAAAGGAGTTAGAAAGGCAATAGTAAAGGTTCGGGAGGAACCTAGAAGCAATGCAGTTGGTGACAAAGTTCATTCCGATCTGTGGGGACCAGCACCTGTTGAAACGATCAGTCGCAAACGGTACTACATGAGTTTTACGGATGATTTCAGTCGCTATACCAACATATACTTCCTTCATACGAAGGACGAAGCTCTGAACTATTACCAAATATACGAAGCATGGCTTTCCACCCAGTACGAAACTCGAATCAAGCAATTACGCTCAGATCGAGGGGGAGAATACCTAAGTCAGGAGTTCTCAGATCATCTAAAGAAAGCCGGTACAATGCGAAAACTCACAGTACACGACACGCCCGAACACAATGGTGTTGCGGAACGTCTCAACAGAACCATCCTCGAAAAGGTTCGAGCAATGCTCCATGAAAGCGACCTACCTAAATTCCTATGGGGGGAAGCGGCAGCGCACGCGGTTTATCTTAAAAACCGAACTTGGACACGTACTCTCGGCGATACGACACCTTACGAAATCCTGAACAAACGAAAGCCAAACTTGTCGAATGTTCAAATTTGGGGGTGCAAAGTCCGTGTCCATGATACAAGCGGCTCGAAACTTGATGGGCGATCCAAGATTGGACGGTGGATGGGTTTTGATGAAGAGACGAGAGATGGACACCGTGTTTATTGGCCAGAAAGGCGGATAGTCACTGTAGAGAGAAGCGTCAAATTTAATTTCGACGATGAAAGTGTGGTAATTGGGGAGTTACCGCTCGATGGGGGGGTTAGAGAGATGATCGAGCCGTCCACATCCCAATCCATCCCTACTGACGAAACTCCAAATCTCAAAGCGCCGGAAGAAGCGCCCGACGTCACAGAAAATGTCACAGACATTGAACCAGCTCTAATGCCAGTCGAACGCAGAGGACAACGCATACGAAAAGAGTCCGAGTACGTTAGAAGGCTAAGGGAAGGGACTGGAGTGACAGGGGAGAGATCGAGACCAGGGTTGTTGCCAAAGGGGGTACAAAGAGGTTCGGAATTGATAACCAATCTTGAGGAAGGAAAAGTTGGTGATGCTGCAATTGAGGACTATGCGATGGCGACGGTAATTGGGAGTGCTGAAGGGATTGAACCGACGTATGATGAAGCTCGAAAACGTCCAGATTGGCCTAAATGGAGGGAAGCAATTCAAGTCGAACTCGCTAATCTTCACAAGTCAAACACTTACGAGCTAGTCGAACGCCCTGAAAATACCAACGTGGTTGATTGCAGATGGGTATTACGCATTAAGAAAAATGCTGCTGGAGAAATCGAAAAGTACAAAGCGCGGTTAGTTGCTAAAGGATTTACTCAGATCTATGGTGTTGATTACTACGAAACGTACGCACCAGTGGCGAAACTCGCATCATTTCGACTCCTCCTAGCACTCGCTGCGCGCAACGGTTGGCCTGTAGAAACCTTCGACTTCGATTCAGCATATTTAAATACCAAACTCAATGAAAATGAGAATATTTACCTCGAACAACCGGTCGGTCATGAAACTAAAAACCGTCGAGTGTGGGTGTGGAAGCTGCGAAAGACCTTGTACGGGTTGAAACAAGGAGCGAAGAACTGGTACGACGCATTGTACAAAGCGTTGATCGAGTTGGGATTTAAAAGAACCGACGCAGACCAAGGGGTTTTCTTCAAGGAGGTTGGAGACGACATTATAATCTTGGCAGTTCATGTGGATGATTGTATGGTAACTGGGAGCTCTACGAAATCGATCAGCGAATTCAAGATCGAAATGGACAAGAAGTATAAACTGACTGATCTCGGAGCCGCTCACTGGCTCCTCGGTATCAAAATCACTCGCGATCTAGTCAATAAAACTGTGTCCCTGTCCCAGCACTCCTACCATCAGGGAAAAAAAAGATGTTTCTGTAGTGCATAGTAGGTATGGTAGACCAAATACACTGGTACACAAGTCCCCTCATCAGTAAGTCCGGTAGTTTTGTGCATCATCTCAGTAGTCTCTAGTAGTTTCTGGTAGTTTCTCTATATGGTTACATAGCAGCCAATATATTATTCTACCAGAACTACTAACCTCTTTGTAGCTACAGTTTTTTCCTGTTGTCCTCAGCTCAACCATAATTTTCAGGAAAATAAAATGTTATTGTAGATGTAGTTAACAATGATACAGAATGTCTATGGAGCTTCCAAAATTCTACCCGTAAAGAGCAAGCACCCATTTCCCAGCTGCCCGACATGTCAATGTACGCGTCTTGGGTGTTGGTGGACGTGTCTGGGCGTTGGTGGACGTGTTTGGGTGTTGGTGGACGTGTCTGGGTGACGTCGTAGGTGTTTGGGCGTCGTTGTACGCGTCTGGGTGTTGGTGGACGCGTCTGGGTGACGTCCTACGTGTGTGAGGTTCATCGTATGTGTGGGTGTCGTCGTACGCGTCGTGCGTTGTTTGTCGTCCATTATGGTTGTTATTCATCGTATACGACCTGTTATAGCATGTCAGTAACTGATTAAAATAGAATAAAAAAAAAATACCCCCCGAGTGGGGGGGTTACCGTTGCTACGTGTCGTCGTCATCAGCGTTGTACTGCGGTCGTTCTTGTTTCGTTGTACACGTTGTACAGGGTCGTTGTGTCGTTGTACACGTCGTATGTCATTGTTGTTTCGTTGGACACGTCGTACGTCGTCGTGGTACGCGTCGTTCATGTTGTTTGTGTCCGTTATCGTCGTCGTGCATCGTACATAGCCTATTGTAACGTGTTAGTAGTGAATTAATGTAGAAGAAAATAAAAAAATACCCCCCTCACCAGGGGGAGTTACCGTTGTTACATGAAAGTTGTCGTTGTCGTCGTGCTGCCGTCGTTGTTGTGTTGCAGCCGTCGTTCATTGTTGCTATTGTTGCTGTTGTTGTGTAGTGGGGCATTAGTACATAGTAAAAGTCGATACAAATTGACTTACCTTTTATGACCACAGACGATGCATAGCAAAAAAAAATTACTCACATGGATGGCAGAAACAGTGATGAGGTTGCGGTTCAAAAGAAAAGTTAGGAAACAAACATGCATTATGGTTTGTTTGGATTTGTCGGAGTTTGAATGAACTTCGCACAAAATTGTTGATTCCCGTGATCCAAATCTGCTTTGATTGTGTGCTCAATTTCAACCCCTTTTGAATATAAATTAATCCAGCCATCACTAAATAGTAATAGCTATCAATGATTAAATAAGAGTAAAGTAATGGAGCCAGAAATATACTTTGCTCTACTGAATTAGAAGGGTGAACAATTGGGTCTATCATTGTCTATGAGATAAATGAGCAAGGGTACCGGGACTATGGACTACTATGGACAAGTGAGAGAAGGGTACCAAGACTATGGAAAAATAGGCAAAGGGTACAGGGTACTACTTGGAGCAATGCAAGCTACCAACTTTCCACAATAACTACTGAAGCTATCTAGCCCATCAGCAAACTACAGAACTTTATTTTTTTTCCTGATGACATCGAATCCATAATAACTCGATTCAATTTCGACGATCTCAAACCCTCGTCGATCCCAATCGACCCATCCGCACCATTATCCAAATCGCAGTCTCCAAGTAAACTCGAAGATATCAATAAAATGAGAAACGTACCATATCGAGAAGCGGTTGGTTCGTTGATGTATGCAGCCATGGGTACGAGACCGGATATCGCGTTCGCAACATCAACAGTTGCTCAATTTTCGGATAATCCTGGGTGGGCCCATTGGGAAGCAGTGAAGCGGATCTTTAGGTATCTGCTGGGGACGAAGAAGTTGGAACTAGTCTATGGTGGTGAGAAAAGCGGACTAGTAGGCTATGTGGATGCAGATGGGGCATCGCAAGACCATAGGAGAGCCATTTCTGGCTATGTATTCCTGGTGGATGGTGGGGCAGTGTCGTGGTCGTCGAAGAAGCAAGAATTGGTTACCCTTTCAACAACGGAGGCCGAGTACGTCGCAGCTACCCACGCCGCAAAAGAAGCCGTTTGGCTTCGCCGCCTTATTAACGAGTTATTCGGATCCGTCGACACACCAACAACCTTATTTAGTGATAGCAAGTCCGCCATTGCACTCGCCCACGACGGGCATTATCACGCTCGCACGAAACATATCGACATTCGTTATCACTTTATTCGCTACATCATCGAAGCCGGAACCATTAAATTAATTTATTGCCCCACAAACGACATGACAGCCGACACGCTCACGAAAGCATTGCCATCAGTTAAGGCCAAACACTTCGCAAGCGCCCTAGGACTTAGTACGGTTTGAGGGGGAGTGTTGAATAAACAAACCGTATGTAATATCAATTATGCCCCTCTTTGCCCCTGTCTTTTATTTATTTATCTCTTCGTCTTATGATCACCTTGTGTGACCGTTAACCGTACCTCTCCGAGAAGGGAGATGATTCAAACATACTTATACTTGATGCCCCGTTGTAACACCTCAGTCTATTTTACCGAGACTGAGGTCAGTACCTACATTATATATCTCAACAACAGAGACTTACAAACGAGTAGTACTATTGTTCTATAGGTACAACTTGACAATATTATAGTCTATTTTACCGAGACTGAGTACTATTGTTCTATAATAATGCATAATTGGCTCAATGGACCTGCATTATGCACAAATTTCCCTCGAACTTGAAACCACGGTGGTTTTCAGAAATTTCTATGCATTATGAGAATTATGCATTAGTAGCTTATGCGATGAGATAATCAACTGTAGTTCAAGTTTCTATGACCCCTTGACCGTAATGGCCGCCTTGAACAGGTTGTCTTGTGTGCAACCTCGACGGCATCCTCAGCCAGCTTCTCTCCCTCTCCATCCTCCATCTCGTCATCCGTTGTTATGGTAGCACCTCCGCCACCGCCAACAATCCCCTTGCCTCACATCAATCCACATCTATTCCCCCCATGGTATCCCGAAAGTGCTCACTTTATCAGGCAATGGTGGCCTACCCTACCCAACATTCCTCGAGTTAGCTGCAACCTCGTCCTCCTCGCATCGCAACCGTTTTGTCCTCGCTCAGCACTACTTCCGCGTTCCACTCGATCATGCGGAATGGAATAATCCCAGCTGGGAAGCACCTACTGACTCTTCATCATCGTCATCCTCCAATGGGAAAATGAAGTCGCCCATGAAAAAGTTAATGGTGGTGGCCATCATCCTCCCAATGGACTCTTGAATCATCCGGAAGACACCCAAGACGATGCACTTATGCATTTATGGTATGTTAGTAAACCATTTGAGGTTGTGCGTGTTTTCGATGCTCCTGGAATGGATGACGATGACGATGTGTCAGAACGTCCACAGAAATGACTTTTTATCTGGACACTGTCAAGGCAACGTTCTGAGCTATGTTCTCCAACGTTCCAGCAGAGTTGGAGTACATTTCCCGATCAGTACTCAGATTGACTTTTTCCATATGTCGACACAAGTTTTGGGAGGAATACGTAACTACTACGTATGTCCGTTTTTCTGACGCTTAGCTGCTCCATATGGTCAGGACTACAAACTTGGAGGTGGAGGACGGAAATAATAGTTCATGGATTGCTTCCTTGAACCCTAAATTTCTTCTTTTTTTGGTTTTTGAGGAGTTATGTATTATATATAGACTTTTTATCAATTCTAAGGACAGGGCCTAAGAGAGAGGATCTTAGTGTGTGTGGGAGGTTTTTTGACGAGCCTGTTTTCTTGGGAGGTCCGGGTGGGTGGTGGTGTGGGCGGAGTTTCCCTTTTTTTTTCTTTCTTTTTTTCACTATGTAGTAAGTATTGTGTTTTACTTCTAGGAAGGAGGAAATAGGCTTTCATACTAGCGAGGAACTCTGACCAGCTATAATTAGCAGAGTTGTCACGGCCCCAGTTCGAGGTTTCCATAAAGCCCGCAGGCGTGGAGTGGGAGTATCGATATAGAAGATGATGAGGGTCAGGATGATTTGCCAACAAACAGGTAGAGGCGGAGCATCAGAAGTGACTTCCCGCCCTTTCAATGCTTGGCGTTAGCAAAACCACCAAGTCGAAGCTGGAGACCGAGATAAAACTAAAGGAGAGGTGAACTAACGAGGTCTAGCTCAAGGTCAAGGTCGAGGACCAGGGCCAGGACTAGGACTTAGCCTAGACCAACGGCGACAACAAGCAGCAACGGGTTGCATTCAATGCATTGTCGTAGCAGTATAAGATAGGTTTGCCGTACAGGTTTTAGTTGTCGTTGGTTTCTAGCT
>MU130477.1:88634-138306 GCA_015039465.1 Phlegmacium glaucopus | reverse complement strand
TCATTCGATGATGTACTTAATCTTAATGATGATGCTTCACTTATCCAACTTCTTTTATTTTATACCATGATAACTTGCTCTTGTTCGCTCGGGTTCGTTTACCGTCCTCGAGCTGTAACAGTCGGAAAAACCGTCCTCCGGGGCCCGAGCTTGTATCCATCCTTTATGTTATGCTTTCTTTCGTTCTACCGTTAGTGCATGACGAGTACGATGAGTACAGAAGTTATACCACACCTGTCGAGACCTGACACCAACACGGAAACGAGGCCACACGTCAAAGCTGAAAAAGACGCGTCAGGCACAAACGGAGCTTAATGGAGTTCGTCTAGTGACTGGGAGCACCTTAGCCGGAGGCCTATTCGCCGCTCTTTCAACAGTACCCACGGTGGGTTCGAAGCGTGGTTCCAAGTCAACCTCCAAACTCTGTGTTCTCATTTCTGAGTTTGAGTGTCCAGTATAAGCACTCGTTATTCCCGAGCAACCCTGGCAAAGCGCCGGCAAAAGGGAGAGTACCTCAGAAACTTGGTGAGCAGGCCGGTCAGGAAGTCTCGCGCAGGTCAAAACCCCAGCTGTAGTATGGTAACCGCTTCACGCTATGCGGTCGACGGAGCTGAGGCTCCGTCTAGACCTTACGTTTGGGGTCGTTCACCTTATGTGAACGGTCACGGGTGTCGACTCAACAAACATCATTGGTTTCACCGACGGACAAGCGAGAGTCCAACCTTCGTCGAGCCTCAGTCTCAACACTTCCGTCAGCCTTGACCTGAGCCTCATCTTTATCCTTATCCCTTCTAGCCCTAGCTGAACTAACTCTCGGGACATCACCTGTAACTGTACCCCCGTCTTCGTTGTAAGCCCAAGCTTTCTGGTCGCTAAACCCTCGTACACCATCACCAGCTTCAGCAGAAATCGCGACTGTACTATCTTGATGGTTTGTACGCTTTAAGCACCTGTCACTGACCGAAGTCCTCACGCACAAGAGGGTACTTTGAGACCAGTCCGAGTAAGACGTGGCCTGTCTCCCTCAACGGTATCAGTAAGAGTATCGAAACGTCCCTCAGTTGCTCTATGAAGTAGTCGCATAGGTGGACAAACTGTGTACTAGTAGTGGTTCTTCCAGTGTCCACTACATACCGCTTGAAGTTCCTGAATGTACAAGAGGCTAGCGGGTGGGTGGGGTGGTCGCCTAGAACGTGTTCCTGGTGGCAGAGGGTTAACCACGTATGTATTTGGACATGACCCGCGGTGGGGAGGCCTTCGTCACGCACCACATACCGAAACACTCCGGCCGTGAACTGCGTTTAGATCACTATTCTTAGACATGGTACAGCACACAGTAGACAGCTCGTCCCAGGTCCTACGGTAACCCGCTCTTCACACCTTTATACATCAGTAGTCCGAGGTCAAGTGCTGGCTCCGCTGGAAACTCCTCTCGTTAGGTGAAAGCGTCTACCCACATGTACAGCTAGAGCTCCTACAGGACGACTATCTACAACATCCACAACGGACTGCTGGCAAGTCGTAACAATCATTGGTCTCGTGGTACTGTACGTTGTACGTGGATGAGAGTTCGCCAGGTAGCACAGGGTCGAACGCGACGGTGGGGAACGCTAAAAGTTCTACGTGGAACTTCATTCCTACCTTCATACCACGACCTGGGAGTTTCGGCATGTACTACAGCGCACGAACGTCTGGCCACTCGAGTTTCAAGGACTTATTAAACATCTAGTCAGCAAATCGTGGGTTTGTGACTGGCCACACCCCCTACTATGGAACAGGTGTCACACTTAGGACTTCAGTATTTACGAGCGTAGTATCACACGAGCTGTCGTTCGTAGTTAAGCAGTTCTAGGTGGTCACTCAGACGTCGACTGCAGTTCCTGAACCTACCTATGAGTCAAAGACTGGTAAGGTACTAAAAAAAGTCGAGAAGTTAGGAGTAACGGAGACGTACCACAGCTGGGCGGCGACGGCGAGGAAATCGAGGGCTAAACCTTGGTTAATGAAACTACATACTGAACTACCACCTTCTCGCACGACCTGTAGGGAACTGTCAGAGGCAGAGGAACAGTTTCGATATACCCGGTGGTATCCACAGTGGTAGGGACGTCACCCTCTGTTACCGCCAATCAAGTCGTAAATAGTACTCAGTACTGTCAGGAACCCCAAATTTTGAGTGTACAACAGGGTTATCAGCCGTTTGCGAGGAACCTAGGGTCGACGCCACGAAAAGGGAGACAAGAGCCATTCCGTAAAGACTTGGTCCATGTCGAGGTAGTGGTAGTGTCTTATAAACAAACCACCCAACAGCTTGCGAAAGAGGTCGTTCAGTTGCAGTTATAGTAGTAGACCTTGTAGTGTTAAACTCTGAAAACTCAACGGTAGCTGGGATAGTTGTAAACGGGCAGAAAGTCGGTGTTCTAGGAGTTCCTTACTGAAAGGAGCAAGATGCATCGGACGTATTAATAGGGCACAGGAAAAGCCTGCTGGTACGAGTCGTGCCGAGCTGAGAAACTAAAAGACATCCCAAAGCTCCGAACTACACCGTAAGGACCCAAAGAAACAAGGTCTATGGAAACCGAAGTCCAGTCACGGAGGCCTTCCCAGTCTTATATCGGGAAAAAAACGTCGGTACTCTCCGGTCTCCTCTAGTCTCGAAGTTCTCGAGTACTCGACCACAAGAAAGCCCTCTCGTCGGTACAGAGTGAAAAAATACATGATCCGTAAACTGGCTCCGCCGCTAGTGTATAGAGCTAGTATACCGTCCGTGCGAGATATACGATGTTCCTGTCATGTCTCTCCATTCTTTATGTCAATCGATCGAATGTTAATGTAAAAGGCATGACATGATGTGACACCGTTACAGTTCGATGTTCAGTTATTTTTAACCTCCAAACAACTTCACGAAACGTTCACCCCTTGTAACGTACCTGCACAGTGACGATTATGTCATGCCATGTCAAACAGTACCCGTAATTCAACAATTCACGAGCTAAAGTCACTAATTCACGAATTCCGGACTATTAAATGCCATTTAGTTCAAGTTAAATGTGGGTTAAATGTTGTCACACTGTGGTTGATCAAGTTAAATGCCAAATTGTTCTACTTCGTCGAGTTAAATGCGAGTTAAATGGTACCTGACTACTTGGACTCAAGCTCAAGCCCATGAGTTTAATTAAATCGGATTGGATACTTGGATTGGAAACTTGGATACTTCTCAGGAAACACGGAACGCAGCGCAACAGTATCCCCATATAGATAGTGAGTCAGAGAATTCCTACAGTTATCCGAAATTCGTCCAGTTATCTGAAAGCTAACGTACAGTGTAACGCTCCGTCATATCTATGGGGATCGATCGACAGTAGATTATGATACATTTGACTGGCACATCACTGAGGGACGGTGTGGTACATATCGAGTCTCCCTAACAAGTAACGGTCATGTGTCTGTGATGATATCCCCTTTAGTAGTAGTTGGTAGTACCTCCTTCTCCCCTACCGCATGTCGCATGTAGACCGTCGGACACTCACCACTGAACCTGTGAGCAGCTCTACGCCATGTACTGGTGTCCGTGACCCCGCAGTGTTTCTCGGTGTCTCCGAACCGTTAGACCTCGAACTCGGTTGTAACTGGTTTCAATCGGGTTCGTTCCGCGTGTGTCAACAGCTACCTCGTGTATGGAACGTACAAGGGGTGAGTGTCGTGGAAGGAGTCGGTCGAAGTACTGTAGAGCAAGGTTAGACTAAGGTTTGGACTTGTACAACATTTAAAACGCAGACCCGTATACGGGCCTAACCTTCGCAGTTTCGCTCTCACTAACTGCAACCTTTAAAATTTTCCGTCCAGTCTAGTTACGTGCTCTCTAGTCTGCTAGTAGTCTCTGCTCTAATGTCAACGAACATCATACGCGGCGCTAGGGGAGTAGAGAGGTACCAGACACAGCGAGGCGGCGACGCGAAGCGCCAAAACGGGTGATGACCAAGCTGAATCCGGCCATAGCCGGTAAATCATCGGTACTAAGTATATGTTGCTACTTTGAGCAAACTTTGAGATCGCTGGGTCCATAGAATCCTGTTGAATCCTCTCAAAAGGCCAAGACCCCTAATTTATGATACAGGCGTTCTATCACTTTCCTCGTACTGAGGCGCATTGTGTACTATTCGTCGCTCTTCAGCTGCCACTGAACCGATTTCTTAAAAATTATATAATACATCTGGAGAGGAGAGCACATGCCGTTGCTCGGCACAAACCAAACAGAATGCAGTCTTGCCCTCCCGACAGAGCTGTAAGGTACTAGACGCCCGCATATCATCTTAAATTGAGGCTATTCGACCATCGAGCAGTTTTTGGAGGGCGTGATTCTAGGAGAGAGAATCCGGGATAGAAATCTTAACTATTTCAGATATATATCTGCATCGAAGAGATTTTTGGTTTTTTTTTAGTTCCCTCGTTAGGAACTTGATAATAAAAGCAGGAGGTTCAAACATCTATACCTCGTCGATTCGCAGTTTTTTGCCTGTGCATCCTAAGCAAGCAATTTTCAATGCATAAGGAGGGTTTGAACAGAGTTATATACCTTCTCAGTAAACACATCTGTAACTTGACGTTTTTGGCTTGGGACAGGAAAAATAAATTTTATACACTTGTACATTCGTTTCAACCAACCAACCCTATCAATTGCCAATCATAATAAATACACCTATGCAAGGCTAGGTAGGTTTCGACTTGCGACCCTCCTGATCAGCAGCACCATCCGTATTCTCAACCGGTTTCTTCGGCTTCTTAAGCCTCCTACCCGAAGTCTGTGCAGGTTCCAAAGCCTCCTTCAAAGTCGACTCTAACACAATCTTGGCAGAGATCACACTCTCGAGCCGGAGGGCATCATTCGCACCACGTTCCACCATAAATTTCATCAGGCCAATACCGGTAGTACCAGCTACGATTTCAGGTAGTCGTTTATCGTTAGATTGTTGTTGTCTACTATCTCCATACCCGTCTTCCATGTAAGAAGGCACATAACCCGTCCCGCAATCGTGTGTGCAAACGTCGAGATCGGCAGATGTGAATTTTTCACCAATAGCCATACGTAGTTCGTTGACGGCTTTGAAAATGGGAGGGAGACGGTGTCTAAATGATTCTTGATTGTCGGGAGAACCAGGCATCCATGATGCAATCTTCAAAACAGACATAAGTTTCTCGAATAACTCGTCTGTCCATTTGTCTGTGGTCGGTCTAGTATGGGTACGAGTAAGAGCACGCCATCGCCCTGAAACGGCTTGTTCCTCTGAAATTTTTTAAAAAAAAAATTATGTGAAAAGAGTTGGTTTGAATCAGATGAGGGGGACAGCTTTACCGGATAAACGAATGCCGGAATATATCGCGTTCAAGAATCCTTCAATGACAGCATCGCTGGGATACCAAGATTGAATTTTGGAGGCGCAAAACTTGACCATGAAGACTTGAAGGACGACTTGGACGAGTAATGGATTCACTTCAGGTTCTGGCTTCTGGCCTTGGGTGATGAGAATATTCGATATCGTACTGCCAACCATTTGTTGAGCCTCTGCGGCGGCAGCATTCAAATCCTCCAGCGGTAATTCATGACGTTGATGAATAAGAGCCTCTCCGAGCGTAGCTGCAGCCTGGAAGATTTCTTCATTAAGAGCGGTCACTTTCTCGCCAACTTCTGAGATCGACAAGGTATCAGCTTTAGTCAAAAAGACCTGAGCACCATGAAGCTCTTTCCCGCGAACGTCAGAAAGATTTTTGGCGTCGTTGAGTTGCTGATGAATGTTGTTCAACTCGTTCTGTAAACCGTTCATCTGATCTTTCCATCTCTGTTTTTCGTGATGAAGTTCGTTGGCGTAATGACTGGTATTGCGTAGTTCCGTACGAGTCCTTCGCAGTTCCTGTTTGTAACCCTCGAGGTACATATTGGTTCGTTTCAAATCGTATTGCAATTGACGGAAGTCCTCCTTCAAGATCTGGTACCTGTCTTTCGGAGGTTGTGGGCTTGCTACTACCGTTGGCATGAAAGACCTAATAGTTTCCATGACTCCTTGACTGTAATTGCCACCTTGATTAGGTTGTCTGTGCTCTACCATTTCCTGTTGTTCTTCCTCTGGAAGATGACCTGGAACGACCTGGATATTTGGGGGTCTCCCTCCTATAGCTTGTGGATATGTTGCAGCGTGAGCCTGAGCTTGAACCGAAGCCTGAGTGAGTCCAACACGGATCGGTTTACCACCAGCGGTTGATGTCGTCGGCGGCCCTTTAGGATAACTGGACCACTCTCCTCCTTCCTTGGGGTCATCACTGGGAACACCAAGATCATCATAGCCCTCTAGCAAGGAGGTTGATGAATCCGAGTCTGATGTTGTTTCCGTGTGGGTGTTGACGCCAGATCGTTCATCAGGCTGATCGATAGGGGATTGTGGAGATCTTTGTTTAGTGGTAGTAGTAGCTGTGTCGATGATGACGGAAGGGGCATCTGGGAGATCGGGCTGCGGTTTCTTTGATTCTCGCTCGCCGACGTGGGGCTTTACATCTTGCGGGTTACGAGGAGGACGATTTGTAGTAGATCGGCCCTCTGGTTGTTGAACGTTTACTGGACCTGTAGGCTGTGATGTTCGAATTCTAGTGTGAGGTGTGTCCACATCTCCGAGAAGGGGATGTGAATTGAGATCGGGCTGCGGTTTCTTTGATTCTCGCTCGCCGACGTGGGGCTTTACATCTTGCGAATTACGAGGAGGACGATGTGTAGTAGATCGGCCCTCTGGTTGTTGAACGTTTACTGGACCTGTAGGTTGTGATGTTCGAGTTCTAGTGGAAGGTGTGTCCACATCTATGAGAACTTGAGGGGGATATGAAGTAGTTGTCTCATCTGGGGTATTCGTAGCAGGCATGATGACCGTAACGGACAGAGCTGTAAGGTACTAGACGCCCGCATGCGATCTTCAAATTGAGGCTATGCAGCCAACGGCCTGTCAAACAAACTGTCGGCCCAATAATATGGATTTTTTTAAAATCAACATGCATTAGGTTTACAAATGGAAGTGGATAGAAATTAAAAGAATAATGATTATTGCGAGTGGTATCGTCCGATGAGCAGGGAAGAAAAATTATACTACTTATGCCAATGGTATGGAGCGTTGTGCACATGGGGTTGATTAGACAAGGGAGGGGTGGGGCATGGGGGCTAGAGTGAAAGCGTAGGAAAAAAGGAGGGGGGGGGTTATCAAAAGGTATCAACGAGGGTATATTAGTTCCTGTCATCAGAGGGTTCGTGTGAAAGGCTGCGGCCTTCTGACTCTTCCTCTTCCTCCAGCTCGTCCTCGTCTTCTTCTGGAATAGGAGACTCGAGCTCATCTTCAGAAGGGGCATCACCCTCAGGATCACCCTCGTCAAAGATAACGTGAAACTATCAGCGAAGAAATAAAATGAGCAACCCAAAAAAGCTTTCGTAATATACAAGACCATTGACGTACGTGGGTAATGAGTGCCTTGACAAGTTTATGGGAATGTCCCATGTTATTAAGAATCATCACAAAATCATTTTGGGGGGCTCTCAACAAGTTTGGGCTGAAAACAATGGCCAAGGCTTCAGCTGTCATGTGATTGTGCTCTTCGTAATCCGTAACTCTAGCGGGAGAAAAGGGGTCAGTTTGATTCATTGAATAGTGAAACTACAACGTAATGAAACGTACTTGTCAAGATGTTCTGAAACTCGTCGAAGGATATCAAAATTGGCTTGGGGAAGACCTTGAACAACTCTGCGGATGTTCAACAAACGTTCATCCAGATTATCCAGTTCTGGAAAAGTAAAGGATCAAACGATGCTAATAAATCACCCCGTACCACACTTACTCATTGCATCCATCACGTCATGATACGACGCAGAAGGAAACACAGGTTCTGGCAGAACCCGGAACCAGGACTTCACCAAGTCACAAATGGCATGGATATCAGTCGACTCTCTGATGGGGTATTCGCCTCTATTGTAGGCGTCCTTGAGGAAGTTGATTTCGGTCGTAGCCCCCGCAATCCGATCTTTATTTAAGAATAGGCTTCAGTTCATGGTGGCTCAGGACAATAATCAATAATGAACACGTACATATCCCAACTTCGCTCAACCCGCGGGATTCTACCTCGGATAGGCACTGTTCGATGATAGTGGGTACAGTACTCAATGGTACATGTTCACTTCCGGTCTCTCTTCGCAGCAGAAACTCAAGCTCAACACCAAAGACTAGAAGTATTTTTGTTAGAAGGCACCATCATATATGTAAGAACGCCTGAAAGGTAACTTACCAGCTTTTGGGTCTCGAGAGGCCACAATCGGAGTAGAGTGAATGTGATCAGAAATTTGTGGTTTGGGAGAATGACCGAGGTACGTCAGTCTTCGTTTGGCAGCCATCTTCGTGACACGAGAGATAGTTTCAAGCCACTTGTTCATCTCCCGTTTAGTCATAGCCTGAAGTAAATAGTGACCCCCATCGTCGGTGTCAAGTTGGAACGTATACGACCGTTCATTATTGATGAATTGAGCGACTTGCGCGTCCATAACGCTGAGGACTAGAGAAGGCTTTGAAGTTGAGGGAAAATCCAACTCTGAGGCAGTTCTTTTGAGGGCAAGAGGTTGTGGGGTTTCGGCGCCAAATGCGCTGGATATAGGACGCATGAAGCTCAAGAAAGCCGACATGCTCTTCTTATTTCGATGTTGCTTCTGAACGATAGAAAGGGGTTGTTTTCGTGGCCGCATTGCTTTATTGAGGAGATCATCACGTCGTTCATTCTTTGATTGTTCCTGAAGTTTCTCTCTCTGGAGGCGAATGCGTAAATTCTTGTCCCTGCGATTCTTCTCGATCTGGATTGCAACAACCTTGTGGAAAGGTCGGATAGCCTTCTTGGTTGGTGGTGCTCCATTCATGCCCGGGTTTGCAGCTTCCCGAACAGCTTCCTCTTTGATGCCACGATGGTCAAATTGTAACGTAAGAACCTCTCTTTCAATGTTGTTTAGACGTTCAAAGCCACGTCTATTCGACTCGTCTGAGTAAATATTCTTCCGACCTGAAGTTAAAGAGGAAGATTTGCTGATAAGATTACAAAGATGCCTTGAAAAAAAAAAAAAGTTGTGAAATGAAGGTGAGACGATGGCTGTAAAGACAAAAAGACAAAACAACAACTCTAACCTGCGCTTGTCAAAGTTTACTAGACTTTGACCGTCCTGGAAGGATGTCTCGATGATATCTGGCGTAGCAATCACTTCAAGCATCCGCTCCAGCAGCCAACCCATATCAACCGTCAATGAGTCATTCGAGGACGTACATTGTATATAGGGGCGGAGCAACAACGACGATAAGGAATCACAGGAGCAGCCTCGACTAAGGGCTACACTCTGCCACGCACGATGGTGCATGCGACTTTCCACACTCAGAAGTGCGGAAGTTGTGACGGCCTCTACAAATGACCGTATACAAGGTTGCTCCAGAAGTTGAGCAGTTGACGATGACTCTGAGTTTCGTAGTCGTGATACCTCAATAGCTTGAATTAAAAGCTCTATACGAGCCTGTCTCGCTCGAAGTCCAAGCCTTGGAGCAACAATCTTCGCTATCAACCATTTGCGAATAATGCCATAGGCGCGGATGCAACTGCGGACACCAGGTGGAAGAAGTCGATAGAGTGCGTCTTGAGTAAGCTCAGAGATCATCGAAGACGGCTCAATCTCCTGTATGTGCGAATAAATAGTCTGAATCTCGACTGATTCTTCGATGGAGCCGACGTCTCGAGATGAAAACCAGCCCGTACGATCCGATGTTTGTACTTCAAGCAGGTCTGCAGTGATGTAAAGATCCTTATATAAAGATAAGCAAGATATAGAAACAAACAATGCGGTCATGGTACACACCTCCTGAGTAACGTTGCTAAAGGCAGCACCTGCCATACCATCCAAATTATCAACGAAATCATCGGGGTCCATTCGGTCCATGTCAGGTGGGTCACGGGTACTAATATTCCGCGTTCTCGCGCCTCGACTATTGCCTTGAGGCCGCAAATTATGAAATCCACGAGAAATAGTCGGTCTCATAGTTTGGGACATAAAAGTCCGTTTTAGTGAGCGTTTCGCTTCTACAAGTGATTCCCATGCTTGTTCCACAATTGGGATATCATCCGGCTTGACCGTATACTGCTCAGTACGAATCTCTAAAAAAGATTGTATGGCGTTAAAGAGCTGGACATCATCCAGGATGTCTTGGGCACCGCCACCGATTGTGAGCCACTCTTGAATCGTAATCAACACTTCATTCCGGATACGTGCAACAAGGAGATGGCCAGATGCCGCCGGCGATGACCCGGCGGGTTGTGTAGTGGAATAAATCTTGCGCAAATGCTGGAGAGGCTTCCATCAGTAAAGAATATTCCAACAACGACAACAACGAGTAAATCACCTCAAAAAAGTTCAAAGGCGAAACGAAACTTCGGAAAACATTCCACCAGACTCTCGCAAACTCTGCACGATCGATGACAACTTCACGTTTCATACCCTCTCGAAGACTCATTTCTCCGTTATCATCAGCTACTGAGACGGAGATGTTCTCTAATCCATGGACTAAGACATTGATCAGATTGTTCAAGGTCCCTGCTTGAACCACAACGCGAAGGGGAGGGTCAGGGGAGGGTTCAGAAGTGACCAAGTTTTGGCGTGACAAGAGTGACACCGAGGGCAATGAGCTGCGTCTGGCGATACTAGTCTTTCGGTCTAAACCCTGCGAAGTACTGGGTTTTACGCGAATAGATGGGTTTCGACTCAGATTTTTCTCTGAACCATGATCAACCACTGAGCTTGGAGGACGTGATGAAGATGGTCGCGAACTAGACTCTGGCTCAAATACGCCACTCTGCACTACAAGACGTAGATCTCCATTGTACAGAGATATAACAGTGCCGCCAGAGCCCAGGATTAGACGTTTGACGTAGTCATAGTCCTCGTCAAGGCTATGAAGCTTTCTGCCGGATTCTTGTCGTAATTGAGCATCGACGCTACGCAAATGCTGCATTTCAGAAGCATCACTCTCTAAACGGCCGCGTACCAGCTTGGACCTGTCGATAAGGGTCAAGGTAGGCAGAGGATCCGGGAATAATAGAGGAATCAGCGAAGTGTACGATGTATGCACATGGTTTGAACGAGTCCAGAAGTAAGGTTCAAACAGGCCTTTTCGTCGAGGTTCAGCAATCAGAGATAAAGACATGAACTGTTCCAACCTACGCGTAAACGCATGAGCTTTGTATTCAAAGACGAGTGTAAAATGCCAAAAAAGTCATGGCTTACCGCTGAAATTTCACTGCCATACCACTTATACCGCCCCCATCGGCGGCCATATCACGCCAGAAAGCGACCATCCTACGAGCATCCTCGCTGACCTCGTTCTCCATGACGTAAGTCTTTCTTGGGCAAAGCAAGAATGAAGTCCTGAACTCATCAAACAACGACCTTGCTTTGACTATACACCTCGTGTTGATCATCGAGTCACCGTTATCACCTCTCGCATTTCCTAGTGCTTCAGCGATGTGGACCTTGACATCCCCACCCCAAGGTGTTACTTGAGGCTGACCCACTGAAATATTCTCCTTCTCGCTTGTAGCATGTACCCAAGACTCAATAGCCGATAACGCTTGGGGGTCAACTCTCTTCCATGCCTTGTCAAGCCTAGAGATAGGGCGCGAACAAAGAGCAGCAGAAATAGCCTGCCACGAACATTCGTCACCAGCAATTCGACACAGTTCACCGACTTTGGCCCAGATGGAGATAACTTCTGACCTGGAATGAGTACGTGATGTTTGGCCGTTACGGTCTTCAGACCTACGGATTGGAGAAGACGGGTTGGCGAAAGAGTTGGACGGATTGTGCCCAGCAGAAGTGTCTGCCCCAAGGATCTGGAGAAGGAGTAACTTAGTCAGCCAATGGGGCTTATCCTCGCTTCCAAATAGGGGATTAGAGGATGAAGTAGAATCATGTTCATTCTCTTCGTTTTCTTCTTGGCTTGTAATGAACTCGGCAGTCAAATTTTCTGGGCATTGGTCCAGGACGAAACGGTGATAAAGTGTCAAACTGTGCGCAATTAGATACGGGTCTAACAAGAAGAGAAGATCTCTTGTGAGGCCGTCTTCCTTCAGAGCACCCCATGGGAATCGGATGCCCGGGGATGCCAAACTCGGTCTTAAAGTGTGAGATTGTTGTTCGTGACTGGATGCTGGGAAGAGAGCATCCAGCAGGGGAAGTGTTTTCGAACTGTCTTCAGGCCTAGGCGAAAATGTGTTGGCGTTAGGCGACATATTACCGACCAAGGGCGAAGGATGGTAGACTGCCTGCGTGGAAGT
Source organism: Phlegmacium glaucopus (assembly GCA_015039465.1). Lineage (NCBI taxonomy): Eukaryota > Fungi > Basidiomycota > Agaricomycetes > Agaricales > Cortinariaceae > Phlegmacium > Phlegmacium glaucopus. The sequence continues at coordinate 125,928 of MU130477.1, read as the reverse complement.
GGACACGGGCAAGCCTGAAGAGAACGCAGCTGTCTCAGCGCTCAGAGAAACCCCTGGGATAGTCTCCTGTTTCCACTGTTCCCAAGCCGTCACATCAACTGGCTGACCATGGTATGCGAGGTATTCATTTGCCAACCAAGTAACATGCGACCGCTGAACGTTTTTGATCCCATCTTCAACACCACTGACGAGATAAGAGCAACATCGGGTGAATTCCAATTCGAATGCCTGCCTGCCAACAATTGGAGGAATGGAGAAAAGAACGGAGGACGCAAATTCATGCCATCGTTTCCGGTTAGCTATCTTATCCCCATCTTGCTTTCCCGTATCAGCGGCTTTCGAATCGAGGAAGGTAGTAGCAAAAACAGCTTCATGAACGAGAGATTCGAAGGTTCCTTTTTTGATAATACCATTTGTGTCCATAATCAAATCGGGATGGGTTCTCCTACCCCAAAACGCCCTCTTCCGCCTTCCTATAGTCCCGGCCCCCTCTTCTCTTGCCCTGGGTTTCCTGAGTGTTGCGTCATCCGAAGCTTCCAACCTATGTTCAGAATCGACTTCTTCCATATCCTCCTCAGATGGAGGAACAAGGCCAGTGGGGAAAAGCTCCTTGACGGCAGCGGCCCTATCCCCAGGAGGTTTGTAGAAGTAGAGTTTGGAGCCTTTAAGCTCAACTTTGTAAGGTTTCCAGCCTTTAGAGAGGAATGAATGGGCTTGGTGGAAATTATTCGGCGCGTCTCCGAGACGGTTGATGAACCCGCTATGGAAGACAATCTGGGAAGATCTCTTCGTATCCGACTTTTCTTCCACTTCTTGGTTCTGAACTGGCAAGATCATGGAAGGTGGGGGCAAAAGCGTTGTAGGTCGATGGGATGTCGGAGAAGCAGCCGCGTTTGGATCGGGCATCATTTTACTATGGTTCAGACCACTCGAACCGAATCCAAAGACGACTCGAGTGGGACTAATCGGAGATCTTTCGTGGTCCCTTCCATCACATTCCCTATCGTTAGAACTCGGAGGAGTCCTCTGAGGACTAGGAGACTGTCGGGGCATCGTCAGTTTAGAAGGTAGTTTGGGCGTAAATGATTGTGAACGGGTGTGGACATGGGTAGGTGGGGTAATAGGCAGCTCATCATCAAGTGCGGGTGCTGAAATAGAAATAGAAACCGATGGAAGAATGGTATTTCGAGGAGGTGATGATGACGATGACGATGATGGAGGTGTCGAACTGACAGATGGAAAAGGGTGGCGACCATTGACGACGCCAGAGGGGGGAATAGAACTGGCATTACTACGACTTCGATTGCGGTATTCCACTATCCGCTCCTGGAAGGAAGCTTTGACGGGAGAAAATTCAGCAGGCGAAACTTTACTGAGGTCGTCTGCAGATTTTGACCATCCCTTTTTTGAGATGTTCCTAAGGTCCCCAAGCCCCGTAAAACTCTTCGAGGAAGGGCTAGCAGGGGAACTAGGGCCACGACGCCTTGATAGCTCAACAGATCCCGGTGAACGTATGGATAGATCAAGGACAGACCTAGCGAAGGAAAGAAAAAGTCGCGTGAGAAACAGGGGGGGTTGGATGGTTCAAAAATAAGATAAAGAATTACGAAATGGTTGATTTTTATGCTAATAGTGCAAGATAAGAACTACTCACCGACTTGCACCCCCAGCGTGATTATCAAGAATTGGCCGTGGATCTGTCGGATGAGAGATCTTGTGTTTTCTACCACTCGAAAGACTAGGCCTTGGCTCAGGATTAATTGAAGGTGCTTTTGACGCCGACACACTGCGACTGAACCACCTTGAAGGCTTTGTCAAGAAATGAGTAAATGCCGATGAAGGAGAAGCTGAGCGTGGTTGTTGAGCTAAAGACCCATTTGGCGCCAACGAATCTGGTGGGGGGAGCGTACTTCCGCGTCTTGGCCCCATGCTGGTGATAAAATCGTGAAAAAGTGTCGTGAACGAAAGGATTCAAGGTTATATATGGCTTTTTTCTTGAAAAGAAAGTTGAAATATGGTGCCACCAGGAAGTCCACCTATTGACAGCCCATTAACTAGGACTAGAAAATAAATAAAACTGACACGTACCCAATCGTTATTTACAAAGGAAAAAAGAATGGAAAAACCAAAGTCAACATGAACGACGTGGTTAAAGAAGTAAACAAATCGGAGTTTACCCACAATCCTATTAATTGACAAGTCATCTAATTGTTACCGGATGATTCTCCTCAATCCGAGATCGCGACCTTGATTCCCGATTTTGTCATGAGATGAGGAGAAGCGCGGGACATGCTCGACAAGTCATGACAGAAATGTCATTGCTAGCTTATACCTTACGTTACCCCCCCCGCCCACCTTATTTTGGTATCAAACCCGCCAGCCTTGAAATCATACAACTCAGTTATCTATACGAACCACACGATACCAGTCAATTAACAGTCTCGCTACCCCGACATCCATACAACATCCTTCTGCGATGATTCGCTGTGGCGTGCCGCCCCCGTTTCGCCGTTCAAACTCCATGAGGTCTCCCGAATGTATCACGTACTCGCTTGGTTTTGTGCCCTTGCAGAATCCACGCATAGCAACCGAGCCTCATCATGATCACCACCTATCCGCCGCGTTACAAAATAAGGCTTATTCAAGCCGTCTAGGTTCTCCTGCCATGGCTTGCAACTTCCAACGCGCCGCACGCGAGGAAGCGCAACGCGTGTGTGGTTGTAGTCAAACCCGACGCATTGGATTTCCCTGGGCTTCGGCTAACTCCACAGAACATTTGGCATACATGCCAATGCAGTGTGGCTTTTCTAAGATTCCCTCCGTCCATCATCCCTGTGGGAGTCTGCACCAGGCGTCGAGAATCCAAAAATAGTACTGCACGAATGGCATACTGGTTGCTACTGGTTGGGCCTGAAAACGGGGTGGTCGTGTATTAATTTATCATCACTGGCAGTTCCAACTCACTTACTTACGGGAAGGATTATCAGGCATTCGTGTCAAAACAATCAAATCCTATTCAACAATTCAATTGAAAATCTTTTCAATAATCATTTACCATTGAACAGCTGTCGAGAAGTTTCGGGTTCTTTACCCATGTCAGCCTGCAGGGTGCTCCAGGGTTGCTCCAGTTCGGACTGAAGCACAGTTTTGTCTTGGGTTCTTTTTTTTCTTCCACGCAAGGTAATGAAGAGTCGAGGCAAAGTTCCTAGTATAGGCACACTGGTCCTCAAGTTAATCACATCGCCAGACCTCCCCGTCAAAATTAAATTTTGCGACCCATCGAAAACAGTTTTGTTATCCTTGTTAAGTTCTTTTTTTTTTTCGCATGAGCAAACTCTAATGATCTAATTATGTAGCACACCCGAGGTCACGGTCAACGAACCCAATTCATAATAAGATATCTTTCTTTAATGATCCTGGTATCGATGGTCTTTTTTTCTCTCGCATAATTTAAACACCCTTCGAGAATTCTCAGCACTTTCAAAACCGTCAAGTGAGTCGTCATCTCACGCTTCCTTGACATATAAATAATATATTCAGTTATGACAGCAAATAGGAGGCCGAGGTGGAGTGGAAAATGCTCCCGTTAGGTCAGTATCGAGACCACGTCGGTTTTAGCTTTTCCACATATCATTTGATACTTCAACGACCTCCTCCAAAATATCTTCTTCTTATTCCCATAATCAAGATCCAAAAAAAAAAAAGGTCCTCATTATATAATACTAAAGTTCTTGATGGCAATGATATAACCCCCCACCTTCGAATTCATATTTTGTCTCCTGATAGAATCAATCCGTAATCGACCGCTGTAGATTCTTACTAGTAGAACTCACGGTTTATGTAACACATTTTTTTATTTCTAACAATGCCTTGTAAATCCATCCTTGACCTCCTTATAATTATGAATCGAGGTTCTACATTTGATGAGGTTTTTATAAAAACATTGCTCGCCAGTTTACTCGCATCCTTCGACTTGAACAACAAAGTAAGTACTTATATTTCGCCAGTGGTGCGCAGTAGTGACCTCACCCTGAATTTTGCCTGAATTTGGGTTTATGACATCAACTGTGCATTCCTCAGCTCGCCTGACCCAGGTTTGACCTTGCGTGTTCCAATTTGAGTCACCCCTTGGTTAACCCCATCTTCTTGAAATCCACCTTGCTGAATAGCGAGATTTCTACACAAACTTATCGTTCCTAACGAATACGCAACCAAAATGGTCACAAAATCATGAAAAAAAACCTGTCCCGGGCCACGGCGTTCAGTTCGAACTTCTTCAAATTCTACTGAACCTGGACTTCCAGCTGCAGTCCGGTTCTCAAAACTAATGTAACCCATTCACGGCTGCCCCATCAACAGTGACTCAATTCCAGGTTGACCCGCAACTTATCATTACCAAAATCATAGGATAAAGATACGATTCATCAACAATCAATAGGCCATCAACTTCTGCAAACGAAGTTGAATTGAATAGCGTTCGTAAAACCATTCACCAGTGAATGAATTCCTTTTATTTTAAGCATTGTCACTGGTTAAGTCCGTTACTTTGTGCTAAATTCACCATTCCGGTTTTCCTGACGTAGGCACCCAAAACGGATGGCTTGAGGGACCGGGGTAGATCATATCGATGAAGGGCTAAGCAAGGCTCGATTCTCTAAGCTCTTCGCAACCCCTACCATGTTTAAACGGTTCCGAAACACCATCATCCAAGGTGGCACATTCGTACAGACCACTGCACCACCCACATCAAAAGGTCAGTTCGAGTTCCTACTCATTTTAAACGTTTAGATAACCTGAAAATCGTATCTAATGCTGAACAGGCTTCAAGATTCTCCATGCAAATACCGCGACTGGCGCTTTCCATGACTCCGGAGAACGTTTCGATGCACCCAAATGCCATCCAAATACCCGTAAGGCCGTCCTAGCAGAAATTATGCAGTGGATACAAAACATCGACGAATTAGAGGATGTTTTGTGGCTTTATGGGTCTGCGGGAGCTGGAAAATCAGCTATCGTTCAAACAATTGCGGAGATTTGCGCAAAGTTGGGCCTCCTCGTCGCCAGTTTTTTCTTTTCTAGGTCATCCCAATCACGGAATAGTGAGAAACATCTGATTGCGTCAATTGCATATCAGCTTGCCCTTTCCATTCCAGCGACTCGAACATACGTTGAAGCCGCCGTCCAAAGCGACCCTGCGGTATTTGACAAGTCTTTGGACACCCAAATAGAATCGCTCATCATCCAGCCTTTGAAAAACGCATGTGCCGTTGTCAATCCGGCCGTTAGGAAGAAATGGCCAAGGCTTATCGTTATAGACGGTCTTGACGAATGTCATGGTCCTGTCATTCAATCCTCCATCATCCGTCTACTTGCGACAGCTCTTCTTAGCATCCCAGTCCCACTCATCCTTCTCGTCGCCAGCCGTCCTGAGCCACATATTCGGAATGCCTTCAATCTTCTGAACAAACATCACGCCTCTCATCACATTGTCTTAGACGACTCGTACGAACCAGACGCCGACATCAAGGTATTTCTCCTTAGTCGATTCGAGGAAATTAAAGAGAACCACCCACTTGCAGTCTATATTCCCAAGTCCTGGCCACCTGCGGAGATCATTGATCGGCTGGTCCGAAAGTCTTCGGGCCAGTTTATTTACGCTTCGACTGTCATGAAATATCTGGATTCTCCTAATCATCGGCCCATGAAGCGGTTGGACGTTATCATAGGGTTAATACCTGTTGACGGCGACATGCCGTACAAAGAATTGGATGCATTGTATAGCCATATCCTCTCCTGCGTTGACGATTGGGCCAGTACGCTAAAGATATTCGGATTTTTGTTTTTCCGGCTCCGGGCATACACCCAGACAGTCACGCCAAGTTTTGTGGCAGATCTACTTGGTTTGGACGAAGAAGATGTCCACCTTTGCTTATCCGAACTCCACTCTATCCTTTATATTCCTCCACCCAGGACAAGTGAATTGTCGATCAAAGTGATCCACGCTTCCCTACAAGATTTCCTTGTTGACACACTACGATCTGCAAGGTATTATATTGACGAAGAGGCATTTCATACGGATCTAACCCAGCAGTGCCTACGTCATGTCAGTACGCCGTCCATAAATGCAATAGAGCGAAGTCCCCAACGGTCGGAAGGATCTGCTCAAGAATACTTAGAATTTTCTTTCTTATATCACTGTCCTCGAGCTTCAACGGACTCTGCCAATCTCAAAAACGATCTCATGCAAGTCTCTGACCTTCAGCCGTTGTGTGAAATCAAGGAGCGCCTCTGGTATTATCCCATCCCGCTTTTATTTGACTGGCTGTACAAGGTCTGTTATGTCCCTATGGATATTCTTCACTTCGAAATTAATCCATGAATCTCAGGCTGACACGGGGGCTAAAGAACTCTCGAGCCGCTTCCGATTGCTTTTGGACCAATATCTCACTACAAAGCTCGATGAATATAAACTTAACGGAAGCAACGTTGATATTGCGGGGCTGATATTCTTTCCTTTTCCGTGGAATTCGTCCTGGTTCTCTCTGATTTCAGGAACCTCTCGAGTCCCTGTCATTTTTCCCCCTCAGGGAGTAGAATATCCCGTTTATCTGGTTGATGAGGAACCATATCGACATTTACTTATCGAATTTTTCGAGGATAAAAATAGGTCTGGCAAATACCATGTAGATGGTATAGTTTATGCTCATGCCGCGCTTGAATGCTTTCGAAATATGGGTAATCCAAACGACGAGTATGTGTTAGCTGTTCAATATTTTTTAGCATTTCTCAATGATAATCAAGTGAAATATTTAATCCGTATCCATTCATAATGGGGATTGAACTACCTGACGCCAAGTCGTTTATGTCTTTAACTGAGGACGTGGCCTCACAGCGGGAGATATTAGTCCCAAATTATAGTGACGGTCTCGACGCTGTATCAAAACTTCTCTTGAAGGCTGCTCCACTGACAGATCTCTACATCTGCCTTCGGGATCACCCTCTTCAAAATCCTGCCAAAGCCAAAGTTCACTGTGAGCATGGCTTCGCTTCTCTGAGGTTGGCCGTGAAAGCATATTTGGCTGTGAGTTTCTCTCTCCCAACGTCTGTGTTGATCCCATGTCCATCCATGGCTCTAGAAATGTCGGCATCTTCCTGGTCCGAAAGTTCTCCAAAGGTCATTGTCTCTCATACTGAGAGATCAATCTTACACTAATAATATAGAAGGTCTTCAAGTTGTCCTCCCTATTTTCCTTGCATGGATCTCGAGTCGAAGTTTGGGAATCACTTGGGGACATTTAATGAGCGATGGCCCCTCGTCACCGACAGTTTAACTAGTACTGGATCGAAATCATTCCATCGAAAAAGGTACCAAATCTGGCAGCTGCGAGAATCCAAGGCACTTCGATAGATCAAGGCACCCTCGTACCAAAATCATCCACGGCCGGGGAGAGCAAAATTTCAACCTTTTGATTCCAGCTATTTGCGAAATGGTAGACGTTTTGGAAAATTTCTCATGTGCGCCTTTGTTTGTATAAATACCCATAATTAGGTAGAATTGATGCGCATGAGTGGAAAGCAGTGGAGCGGCTGCGCTATTTACATCTAGTATAGGCTCCTTGTCACCAACAGGGTCAACAATCAATATATCGCGATGACAATAGTGATTTTCAAGCAAGGTGGGGGAAAGTGGAACAATGAGGCGGTTTGTTTGCGCTATACTACATCTGGTTGTTTACCGTAAACAAAGGCGCAGATGAGAAATTTTCCAAAACGTCTACCATTTCGCAAATAGCTGTCAGCAGGGGCAGCAAATACCGATGAAAGCTTTGCAAATCTGTCCTTGACCCCCTTCGCACTTACCCTTCAAACTTTCCTTATCTACATATATATGGAGATAATATTTATTGGATTGGTACCCTCATGAATCGAGGTTCTACAATTTGGTAGTCTCTCCTAGCCAGACTTCGATATATGTGATGTGCCCTACGGATCACGATATATGAAGTCTGTTGTTTACCGCGCCCTCCGAACCGTGTCAGAAAGTTGTTATGTAATCTTCGGACTTTGAAAATATGGTCGGCGTTTTTCTCAACGAGGAAGAGGTTGTTGGATAAAATTTAGAGAACAAGACTTTTAAGATATCACAATAATCATTGTTGTAAAAATTTAGGGGCTTATGAGCTGATGTGGAAGAGTTAGGCAAATGGGTGAGCAGTTCGAGGCAATCTCAATGATTATGTAAGGTACTTTCTCTCGTCTGACCCACAGGAACGAAATCGACAACGAGAACTCAGCCGCTCAGGACGAAAATTTCACCCGATATTCTTTAAACTAATTCCATATCCCTTGCATATAAAACGTCGCAAAATATCCACCCCGTCGCGTCCACTCGACGCGACGATAATTGAAGCTCCGAAGATTACATAAGAAGTTTCTGACACGGTTTTAGGGGCGCGGTAGAAACAGGACTAACAATTTGGTGGCATTTTTTTTAAATCGCTCGCCAGTTTACTCGGATCCTTCGACTTGAACAAAAAAAATACTTAGGTAGATTCCGCCAGTAGATAGTCCTCGGCCTCGAATCTCTCCACCACAGCGCCGCCACCCTGAATTTAGGTATTGTGACATGTGCATTGCTCCCGCTCTGCCCGACCCGGGTTTGACTTTGCGTGTTCCAATTTTGAGTCAGCCTTTGGTCAACTCGATCTTTTTGAAGGTCCAAGGTGACATTCATCACCTTGTTAAATAGCAAGATTTCTAAATTACACACACTTATCATTTAACAATGTCTGTGGGATTGATTGCCAAAATTGCCCGAGGTCGGCCACGGAGCACACATCACCATTCCCTATTACCGGCACCTGGAGACCTCGGAGAAGAGTCTCAATGCTCCTCCATCTTTAAACGTTTCCGAAATACCATAGAACCTGCACGCACCACACACACACAGTTTCAGACAAAATGAAATAGGAGCAATAAAAAAACAATTAGTCTCCACCTTTGTCCTCGGCATTACGGTCCTCCAAATTTCTCTCATGCTCTATAGGAAGGATGGTAGATGCTGTTACCCAAAATAATAAACTAATCAGAATTTTTCTTCCAGATAAAATGGTTGTTTCCCTTACGCCGTTTTCTTGGATCTCTCGACAACTGAGAATCAGAATTTCTATCTTCAGGGCGACTCGGAAGGAGGGAACGTCGTGGATCGCGAGGTAGCTGTTTTTGTTGTGAAAGGGAAGAGATTCTTCCTGACAACTGGATTTCGGTAGGCTCTTCCTTGACTCTCAGTCCAGACGCGGAGCCTATCATAACAATTGTAAAAAAAATCGACATTTTGAGCAAAAATTGTATTATAATTACCTTGTGGCTCCGGTTTGATTGACTGTTCATTACATCCGATATCGCCTTGAAGGTTCGCAAAAGCAGCAAGAAGTTCATCAGAAGGAAAATACCCTTCATCTTATTAAATATACGATTATAAGCCTTAGTGCTGAAGGATGGTTTGAATCCAAGGATATACAACATACCATGCGTTAATTTCGTTTCCACAACTTCCGACTTGACGATAATGTCCCTACGATCACTTGAAGAATCCCCGTCTTAGAGTGCTGTGAGCCGGCAGTGGAAGAATAACAGTTAAATTGAAAAGCAGAACATACCGCCATGCCATAAGTCCGTATCAAGCACTTCTGACTTGACGACAACATCCCTTCGTGCCGTTGACGAACCTTCTCCAGTGGATAACTCAGTAGGCAGTGTGTTGAATAATTCTTGAAGGTCTGCCGAAGGCTCATAATCGCCATCACCGTCACCTAGTGATGTTTCGAAGAGTCTCAATTGAGGTCCATGAGATCCTACGATCCTACTTACCATCAGAAGCAAGGGTTGCCGCATTTGAAACTTCTCGAGACATACTATATGGGAATACCGGAGTCGGTTGCTCTTCGCTCTTGATGTTAGGTAGGAATGAATTGAGAAAGTCAACCGCCTCATTTGATTCATCTTTCTTGACAGGCGACAACGACCGCAGAAGAGCCCTTTCCACCTCCTCTACGAAAAACGTCAAAGAATTGTTAGGCGAACCGATAATTTTTGACCAAAACCACAGTAAATTTCTTACCTTCCTCGTAAGGATCCATCTTCTTCACTTGTAGCAGCTCAGGAGAAACTTGTTCTTGTTGATTGAGCCTTGACTTTGATGACTCCACGTGTGCTACGTAATGACTTGGTGGCTCGTACGGTGTAAAGAGTGACTCAGTAGGAGGTAAGTCGAAAGAACTCGAATCCACATTTGGAGCTTGAGCTGCACATGGAGACTCTAGAGGTGGCAGAGGGGGCTCTTCCATCGATCTACCTTCACCTGTGTTGTCTGACGCGCTGGCGATCAGCGGCACATCGCGCATGATAGCAAGCTGACATTGTATTTTGGCTGGAACAGGCCGCGCATATGGTGTTTCCGATGTTGGAAGTGGAGCCGGATGGGGACGTGGAAATGGATCCTTCATAATCTGAAGTAGACCAGCTGGAATGGCATGATTTGGGGGAATTACACCAGACCAATCTACAAAAGAGGGAGAGTTTACGTTCAGAACAAAATGAGTTTTTTGTGCAATGTGTTTTTGGAGCACTGACTCTTGTTGCCTGGATGTCCAAACTTCGCATAATGATATTCGTAAAGGTAAGCAGTGCGGCTCGGATTGTTGTCTGGGGGTATATTCTTATGGAATTGGGAGTAGTGGTATGCTCCGAGGTATTTCTCTATCTCAACCTCCCGTGGCAATTCAACGATGATGGTGCGATGCTAAAATTTTATAGGACTTCTTCAGAAACTGAAAAATGTTGTGATAGTCAAAGTTATAGAGGGGGGTAATACATACTGTCTTTTGATAGAAAATTTCTCGTACTCGGGCATCGGGGTAATCATTCTTCAACAACAGTTCGAACCATGCCGCAATTTCATTCATCTTTGTGTTCATGTCCAATTTATCAGGCAAGCCCCATGCGTTTACGACGACTACATATTTTTCTGGGGGTACTTTATACTCCTACAAAGTTGGACCGTTAACTCTTCTTGGTTGATTTTTCTTTGTTATAAGATGTGATAAACAACTGACTTTCAGTTTGAAGGCTTTGTTCTTTCCTTTGCCCATAGAAATATAACTTGAAGGCGATTGAGTGGCGTGGGTGGGAGCTCCAGCGCTCTGGCGATTTCAAGTTGGCAACTTGGCACGCGCTTCAAGGTCAAGGTCAAGCTCTCAGATCTCAGGCCCCAGGCCTCAGGTTTCAAATGTCCAAACTGTTAGTCCGAGTTCAAGATCGCCTAAGATCGCAGATAAGAGGAGCCTTGACAGGTACAAGGGCCAAACTTGGGCAAACTGCAAGAACCGTAAGGCTTCTTCCATTTTATCGTAATTACAATTTTTGGCTCATATACGTTTTTAATGTATGCTACGGTAATTGTGATTGTCTATCCAATCAGTGAACATATCATCCAGAAATCACCACTTTCAATCATCTGCATCCCAATTACCGGCCTGTTGAGGGACTTTAGGACCTCCAGCAGGTTTGCTCATGATAATACTGTCCACACTGAGAACTGAGTTGGCAGCTTCAGTAGCTAGACGGATAGCCCAAGACTTTGCAGCGAGCGAATCGTAGATTTTGTGTTGATCAGATCGTAGAGTACCGTCAGTTTCCGCCTGCAATAAAGAGTTAGGTTTTAAGTGAATCGAAGTAAGGAGAAAGAAAAAGAAAGAAGAACAAACCTCAACATCTACTCCCCAACCCTCACCCCCTTTCTGTTCATGTTTCGCCCATAAACGACTGAGCACCTCATTTCCCTCAGCACCACCTAACGCATTCTCAGCCAACGTCCTTGGTACAATCTCGAGAGCATTCGCAAATTTCTTTACTCCATGCTGTGAAAGCCCTTTCAACCCACTCCCATACGCCTCCACCCTTTTCGACAACTCCAACTCTGTAGCTCCAGCACCAGGCACCAATCGTGCATCTTTCATTAACCCTTTGATCACATTCACACCATCATCAATAGCTCGTTCCAGATCATCCAAATGGTTCGAAGTAGCACCGCGTAGTACGATCGTTGCTGTACGCGTTTTTTCTCCTTGGGTGGTTGGGTCGAAACCATCATCTCCAGGTGTTAATTGTCGTAGAACTGTGACGCGATCTCCACCAACTTCAATAGTTTCGAAAATGTCGACGAAACCGGTTTCTTCTGGAGTGGGAGCACCTACTCGGGCTAGAGGCGTAGCGTTTACGACTCGACATAGACGACGAAGATCGAATTTGGAAAGGACTTTTAGGACGGCGATGTTGAATCGGTTGAGGTAATGCAGAGATAGTTCGCCTATGCTTGACCCTGCGATGATAACTTTGATACCGGAGTCTGCGATCTCTTTGAAGATCTTTCGAAAAAAAAGTGTTAGGATCGGACGAGTTGGGGGTTACGAATGGCGCACCTTTTCGATATGTTTCTCTTCTCCCGTCGTGAAATTGAGCATCTCGTCAGCGTTCTTGATGAGTACCGTCCCTTTCGTCTCCGTTTGGGCAATATCCAAAGCTGTAGTGAAGACGGCAACCTTTCCTCTCGTAATCTTCTTAACCACACCTGAAAAGAAAGCCATCAATAAAGGTTCAAAGACTTTTAACATCGTCAGAGCTTACCTTCGGGTTCTCGACCAAAAACCATTCCTTGCACCACTTTACTTCCAGCAAGACTTCCACCCATGATTTTCACCACGCGTACATTATCAACATTGAAATTTTTAGGATTTGTGGGCATGATAGACATTGCGGCTTCAGCAACCAATGATGCGAGTGTATCTTCGTAACCGTATTGTTTTGAAGCAATAGCGGGTTTTAAAGCAGATGCGAGAGAAGTTTGAGTGAGTGGAGAAGGTAGACTGTATGTCGAAAGCTCTATAGATGGTGTCTCCCTATTAGATGTTTATGACTCTAACCATAAAATCAAAAAACGTACTTTCAAGTTCAGCTTGAGCTCTTTCTGATGCAAGTTCGTAGCCTTTGATGATTTCACTTGGATGAAGACCCATAATGAGCAGATGTTCTGCTTTTTTCAACAGTTCGCCAGCCAGGATGAGAACCATATTCGTAGCATCTCCCATCTAATCCAACCATCAACGTCATAAAGTCGATCAAGCAAACAACTCCCCATACCTCTGATTCTTGAGCTTGAGATGCCATAACCAACAGTTTTGCAGCAGGATGAACGACTTCGATCTCTCTGATTATCGTTGCAGCATCCGAAGTAACAAACAGTCGTCCAAGGTGATTTATCAATAACTTATTACGACCTGTTTTTTATAACAAAGAAATACCATTAGAATCATCGCTAGGACGTATTCAAGAAAAAAAGACGCGCCATTTGGACCAAAACTCGTTCGTACGAGATCGGAAAGCTCGTTCACTGCTTGAATGTTTCGTAGAACAGCTTCATCGAGTCCTTGAAGATGCTTTTTTTGTTTTTATGTTTTTATTCTGTGAGTATAGATAGTTAATATATAGACATACTTTGAATCCATCCTTGAATAGCTGGAGACTATTGTTTTTTGGGACTTTGAGGGACATTATTTTGTTTTGGACAAGCCGCGTATCTGCACAGCCACAAACAGCCACAATTGCTTCACAGTGTCGACACCTGGGATATTTTTTTGCTTCCTTACCTATGATCTCAACTACATTCACCACATCTAGCTATGTACATTCGAAAATGGGTATGCCATGTCGACCTATTCAATGTCTGCCGTTCGTATTCAAGAAACCAGTGAGGTTACAGACGCTATTCTTGCTCTATTCGGTCACCAAACCAGGTAGGAAGCTCGATTGGATGTCGCCACGCCAGCGAAAGGTGTTCTTACCTCTGCTTCATCTTCCGACACTCACCAGTATCAGTCTATTGGAAATCCAAACCCTGTCTCAATTTTAAAAATTGGAGATTGCGTTTTCAGAGTGTTCGACTGCTAGAAGCAATACCCATCACACAGGTGACGCTTGAACAGTTCATGATAAAAGGCGAGAGCATCAACTCTGCAGCGACTGTGTCACGCCCGAAGACCCGATGGAAACCCCCTGATTGATTTCTCAAGAAAAGAAGTTCACGGCCGAAATTGCACGACTCAATTCAATGAGGGCGCTCCTTGAGATGTGCCGAAACCTCGTCGGGATTTATGGTCCATGGATTTCACATTCCGTCTTTTTAATCACTCACTTGACATACTCTAGTAGTTCGACATTCCGCAATATTTGATCCCCCGCCTACTTGGAATTTGCCCATTTTAATGGATGTCGGGATTGAAACTCGTATTAAGTGGATTGAGGCTGCTAATTGTATTAATGAGGCTTCCCTTTCAATTAGCATCACGAATCACGGATGGATGATGGCGATCTGGAGGACACGCTAAAGAGATTATTCTCAATTCACCCAATTCAAGTTGGTAGAGATTGAGCAGGTACAAACCCGACTTTGCAGTGGGTGGGTGTTTGTCAACATTGGTGCAGCCTCAGGATCAACGTGGTTAACAGGAATAGTGCTTAAATTCTAAGAAAAAGCGTGTATCGCCTCAAATAGAAGATGGATAACTGGGACATCATCGACATTGAAGCTTTTCAAGAAAAAGAAGAGGCCTGCTTAAGGATTCCGCCTGATGTCTGCTATTCTTCAGTTGTTTTGTTGGTAAGTAATCCGAGTCGTTCACCTAGTCCCTTATGTATGATTGTAATATTCATCATAAATACAGTGTTCGATGCAACGAGCGTATTTAGTTGGACGGTTTTGTCGAGAAAGTAATCGCTGGCAAGGGAGTATCGTTAGTAACAATAATCCCTTGTCAGCGATTACTTTCGATTCTCCCTTAGTTGGGCCCTGTACTCTCTGACTTCTCTGGAAATTGGCAAAACAATACACCCGAGAATCGGACGTTAAGTAAATCGGTCTCCAGAAATACAAGTGATCACGTATGCAAAAAGAAGAAAGAAAAAGGGACACATCTTATAAAGCTCCTCCATCTGGCGGCGTGGCTTCAATGAACCCAAAAAGTCTCGACAGCAAAATTACTTTGGGTTTGAGCAGTGTCACTTCTTGCCATTCTCCCGTTGTCCCAGAGATTTTCTCTGCCCGCCCTAAACCCAAATCCGTTGTACATAAAACCTTTTCTTCGCTAATCAATGGATCAGATGCGTTCAAACTATCGTCCATCGTGTGGCTGTCAAATGGAATGTCAGGTTCTAAGTAGAGAGTGTCCAGGTCACACGACGTGACTCCTTCGCCGATAGTCTTGTTCAGCTGCTGTGCGCATTGCATGACTATGTGGATTCGTTCTCCAAAGCAGGTTGCGATTTGAACTTGGAGAGCCGTTAGGCTTTCTTTGAATCCAGCTGCGATGAATATGTTGGCCAAGATTTCGACCATGTCGTTTGCAAAATTTGGTGCTGCAACCATTCGTTGGAAGTGCGTCCGGGTTAGCTGTCGCCATCGACCTGAGACTGCTTGTTCTTCTTCGTGGTTCGTCAAAAAGATGGTAAGTTCGTTTTTCTCTGTTTCGTTGGGAATTATTGGGAAAACACTTACCAGTTTCCCTCACCCTCGCGTAGACTTCGTTGAGCATGCGTTCATCCTCCGGACTTTCGAAGCACCATGAAGATATGACCCAGTGGGTATAACCAGCCATGGCGGTTTGGAGTCCCATTTGAACCAGAATAGGATCTTCGTGATGTTCCGAAGTCTTCAGCAATTCGGCCATACGATATCCCAGGATCTCACTCGCCCTACCATATACCTTGCTCATCTCTTCTAAATCCCCATCTTTTACACCGATCTTCTGCTCGATGGTGAACGACTCGGCCATGACCGCCGCCGTTTGCATGATTTCTCCATTCAGCTCATCTACCAATTTGATAACCTCCGCCCCAGAGAGTATATCAGCCTTGGTCAAGAAGGCTTGCGCTCCCTTGAGTTCAGCAGTACGGACGCGAAGGAGGTCGGTTGAATCTCGATGTTCGGCGTTGGTCTTTTGTAATTCGGCTTCAAGCTTTCGATTTTGGGCACTCAAATTTCTCGTTTGGTCTGCGAGTGTCTGATTTTGGGCACTCAGATTTCTCGTTTGGTCTGCGAGTGTTTGATTTTGTTTCTCCATGCCAGCGAGATCCCTTGCATTTTCTGCAAGACGCTTTTTTAACCTCTCGATTTCCTCCATACAGACTGTCAATGACTTCTTCATCTCCCCGATCTCTGCATGGCTGTCGCTCAACGAACGCCGAAGGAAGGCCAACTCTTCCGCATGCCTCCTCCCCTTTTCTACATCTTCTTCCTTCGCCTTCCGAATGCGATTGCGAATATGAATACTGCAACACGTGAAGAGGCCACAGAGGGAAAGACCAGCTACGCCAGCATAGAACACCCTACGTGAAGGAGTAAAGCATGATGGAACGATTTTCGGCCTCAAGAGCTGCATAGTATTAGCGGTATAGTGGGCCTGCCTCGTATCCATTTTCTATGGCTGCATTGTTCTTTCTTGTTGCTTTCAACTGATGCAAAATGCCATGAGGCGAAAACGTGGGGTTTACTTGGCTGTTTCAGAGCCTAGGTTCCATGCCTCTGCTGGCCTCGTGTCATCAAATGGACGAGTCATGACCACAAAACACGCATCGCGCTGGTTGTCCTTACCTGATCCACGGACCGATAGGTTGGGTGTGCACATATCATTGCGCAGTTGTTCCAATATATAGAGGAGTCGAGGAATGAAACCGTAGTATCTTTCACTTTGCACGTTTGATTCGTAGTTTCAATTTCTTAACTCAATTCTGTTAGTCTATTTCCGGAACCTTTCAGGGAAACATGCTTTTGACATTAATAATTTCGGACATTCCGGCGGTGAAAAGGAGTGAAAAGTTCCTGGCTATTTTAATCCGACGTCCTTGTCGGAACTGTAAGAGATCCATCCATTCTGACGTGATTAAGCCTGGAATCTGACTTTTTTACAGTGCATGGCCTCGTGTTTCGCTTCAACTTTCTCCACCTTGTGGACAACGAACGGCAAGGCAGTAACTTTTAAGAAGAACAAGGCATGCTCAAACGACGTTATCATTCATAATAAGACAATCACGATCCAAAACTATCCCGGAATATGCGTTTGCAAGCAATAACATACGTGTCATGCCCATGATTGAAGCTTATACACCTTGCGCAGAATCACCCTCGGTTTCAGCACTGACTGCGCCTCACACGTATCGCCTTCACGCCATGTCAAACCCAATCCGACGCATCCAAAGACCACCTGCGAGTATGGTGCTTCGCAGTACGTGTCATCCCACCCGCCTTCTGGAGTGTCGTCAGCCATGTCCTGAGATACGTAATCTTTTCCTCCCTCAATCGTTGTAGCTATGAGATTGGGAATGGTCGTTTCTGTTGCTAGTGCATTGAGACGAAGTGCCAAGTTGACTATTTCCGATATCTTGCCGTTAAACTTGTCCAGCAAGTTCGTTGTTTTCCCCGACTTGGGCCATCCAGACATACTCAACATCGCATAAAGGTTATCGGCGATACAATCGAACAAAGCGCTTTTCATTCCGGCATTGGTGGAGAGTGCGCAGCTTTGAATGGTCCATTTCCGCCATTGAGCCGCGTTCTCCGTTCCCCCTATAGTCATTATAATGCTAGTTACCAGGTCGGCCAGTCGAAAGAAAGAAAAAAAACTTACCTAATACTCTAATCCTCTCGTGGACCGCCTCTAGGAATTTACCATACTCCGGTTCGGCAGGGTACCACGAAGTGATGATGCGCATGCAGCAAGCGATCAGGCATGCTTGGAATCCTGTCTGGAGGACAAATGGGTTGTATTCGTCCTTCATCATGCAACTTTGGTCTTCCAATTCGTTGTAGATCTCTGTGCCAAGCAAAGATTTCAGGCTTTCAAGTTCCAACGCGGCCGCCATGTCATCGGGCTGCTCGACGAACCTCTTCTCAATCTCATCCACACAATCTGTCAAAGACGCTGCAGTTTGATAAATCTCCTCGTTCAATGCTTTGATTGTTCGGACAGCTTGCGCAACCAGAGTCGGTCCGGTTGTGCGTCGTACAGGCTTGATAATGGCGACACTGGATGTAGTCCCTTTCCATGCGACAATATCGTCGGATTGCTGCCTAAGTTGGATCATAAGCATGGAGTTTTGGCGTTCCTTGACTGTGGCGTTGGCTCTGAGTGTATGGACTTGAGTAATCAAGTCGGCCTTCTGCCCTCTGAGGCCCGCGATGACCTCGCTATGAGAGGCCAATGTAGTGTCCTGTTCCAATATCTTCTTTGCTTGTAACTCGTTTGCTGACTCCAACTCGGCGGCTCGTTCCTGCGATTTGGACAGATCCTCGGTCATCGCGTCGAACTTTACTTGGATATCGTCCTGTTTCGCCATCAATGCTATAGTCTCCGCATCTTTGGCATCTTGCCGCTCAGCAGCAAGCACCTCGTTCAACAGCCGTACGGCCCGTACCTCGTCGAGAGATTCTTGCTTCTCACGCTTAGCCTCCTGTTGAATACGTTCCTTTTCCCCTTTTAACCCCTCGATTTCCTCCTCCTTCCGATAGAAGTCGACAATAAACTTGGATATCTGTTCCATCTTCAGCTGGAGCTCGTGTTCGGCCTGGTGCAACTCTTCCTCCAGCTCTTTCACCCGTTCCGCAAGCTTCTCCTTCGCCTCTGTCACAATACGCAACTCTTCCAGATGTTCCGCTCTCTCTTCCTGTAAACGGGTTTCTAACATGATTGCTCTGTTATCTTCGACAGCCAATACGGCTACGTCCCCCTCTTCCTCCTTTTTCTTCTCGTCAATGTCGAGCTGGAGCCATTCGGCGTCGGAAGGCTTGACCTTGGCTGAAGGCTCCTCTGGCTTTTCATCAATCTCGAGGTGAGTCAAATCTGGGAGGGAAGGCTGACGTAGAGGCGCCCCTGCCTTTTCGCCGATGTCGAACGGAGTCCAGTTTGTGGCATTAGAAGATTTGGCTAAAGGCTCGTCCTCCTCGTTGTGGTCGATTCCAGACTGGGCCAATTCCGCGTCGAAATCCTTTGCGGCAGGGTGGCTTGCCTGTTGTTCAGTGTTAAGCTCGGTCCAATCTCCAAAGGATGCTTTGGCTGATGGCTGTAAGACTACGTCGTAGCCGGGCTCTTCGAAAGCCTCGGTCTTCCTTTCATGAGACTTGGTAACTTCGCTTTTACGAGATAAAGAAGGCGGAAACGAGAAATCTTGCTCCTTGGGCAGAGTTTCCGGTTGGGAGTTGGCTTTCGAGGACTCAACCTCTGATGATGAGATGGCGGATATCACAGTGGATGGGGTGGGATCGGCTACGACGCGCATTTTGCTTTGACTGCCTTCATTTTCTTGAGCCACATGTTGCACCTGGGGGGTGCGCCTTGTACGTGTTCGGTTTTTACCGATAAATTTGGATACAGAGACTAACAGAGACATCGCAAGTATGCCCTGGTGTGATGGAAACGAAAAGACTGCAGTGGGTCTTTCGAATTTGAACTCAAGTCCTTTAGAGAGGCCAGAGGAGTGAGGACGAGTCACATATGGGCACGCTCATGTTCCTTTGTTCCAACGTGTTCGTTCCATGAGGTAGCCCTTTGTTGTGAGGTTTATTCGATCGAACTTAAAATGAATCAGACAAATGTATGGTCCTTCTTCTTTGGACTGGGGTTTCGAGGCAGTCGTGATTTTAATCAATCGAATCCTTCGTCTCAAAACCTACAAGAGGCGAAACTTGGTTCCGAGGATTGGGCAGTTTCCACTGGTGAAGTGACCTTTTATGTATCGATCGCACTGTGAAATGTTACAGTCTGCTTCGCAGTTGATTATGGATCCGAAGCATGTTACAATTGGGAAAATGCGTCCAGTTATCAGGTTGTTAAGCCTGCTGTGCTGCTGTGCTCGATCGACGATGAGCACTATCTGAGTCCTGAGGGGCCCGCTGACCTCATGTCGATCAGGGTGTCAAACAGGCTGAAGGTTACAAGCTGCTGATGACTTGGATCATCTGCTCCTGACGCTTCTCACTATTATACGGCTGGGTGGGCCATGAAAGATAGGAGTTGGATAGGAGTCTAGAATAGTAGGCGGCGCAGTACTTAGCTTTTGAGTCTGACGCCGTCCATTGTTCTCAACCAGGTCCTCGTCGCAAAATTTGTGTATGCTTCGATGTGGAAACCGGACATATGCTCTATATATTGTTGGTTATACTTATCATAGATGAACCATACTGTGTGAATTTCGTGATTAGATAAGATCTGGAATCCTCAGCCAATTCCCACCTGATCAACATTGGTCCTGTGTGTGCTAGAAAATCATTATGTAATCTTCGGACTTTGAATTATCGCCGCGTCGAGCTCACGCGACGACAGAGGCCTTTTGCTACTTTGTACTGTGATAGTTGTTATATTTAGCTTAGGCACCATAGAAATTAAAATTTGGGGCTCAGAGGGTCGGTGTTTATGTGACTTCCTCGTCGGTAGGAAATGTAGCCAAAAGTGCATCAGCAAAACACATTTTCACTTGACAGTTACTTTTACCCCTTTCAAGGCTTGAATCTTTCTTGAGCTACTTATTTTCGAGTAATTTACTTGTAGAAAAAATACTTAAGTACAAAAAGTAGAATTCAAGTCGGAGATGGAAATTTCAAGTAAAACCTTTGTTTTCAAGAACGAATCAAGAACGAATCAAGATATCAAGATATCAAGAACGAATCAAGATTTCAGGAACAAATCAAGACATAAAGTTTGCTAAGTAATGCTCCATACTTCAAGTTGGCGTTGGCGATGGTCAAACACTGGTACTAGGGCGACGTGGGCATGAGCACCAGGAGGTTCTGAGTCATTTATTTGGCCGAAAGTGAGAGCAACCTTGGATTCACCCTCGAGGTTGATGACACCGGTTTCGATCTTGTTGTGATTTTTGGCTTTTTGCAGTAGAAGAGATCAGGTTCTTGGAATTTGGAATAGTTGAGATTCAACATTTCTTGTGCGGTGGCACTGGCGTTCTTTTGTTTTTGTTTTCTTTATTAAAATCCATTTCGACGCGTTCTAGGGGTGGGGCCCTCCAGCATTGTTAAAGCTGGCTCAAGTATTTATTTAGCATTGTGGTGAATGGTCAAAATACGGAAAACATACCCTTATTACGTTCTTTCACGTCTTTCAGGGTGCCGTATTTTTCGTCTAAATGCTTTAACTGTTCACGTAGGGCAGATTCAATAGACCTGAGCCTAAAATATAGATTCAGCATGAAATGAAGGCATAAACAAAAATTGAGCACCTGCTGTCCGACTTCATTTTCTTCTAATTCAATCTGCAATTCCCCTCGGCATTATTCAGTCTTGTTTCCAAGGTTGCCAATAGCGAAGTGAGATGCTCTGACATTCGGGAGCATTGGAGGAAGGGGGAGGACTGATACTGAAGCCGTCTTGACTTTTAGACATTGCGGGACCATTAATCGAGGATGCAGACCAAGTTGGAAGGTGGGACGAATGACTTGTACATTTGTTCTTGGTAACACCGGTAGGTCGTATTTAACAAAACATCGGCCCCAGCTGAATCGTGGTTGGTGGTTGTGGTCGCTCCACCAGGTACAACAACGGTCTGAGCAAGGGCCAACTCAGAGTAATGTCTTTGCGCAATCATGATTGCGAAATTCATTGCAGTCCTCAGGTGGTAGGACCAACCATTAATTTAGGCTTGGCTGATAGCAACATCATCACTCACCCAAGCTTTCCTTTACCATCAATGGTGTCGCCTTTGCTGAGCCAGACATCACCGCTGCGATGACCTTCAACCGTTAGACTAGCACTTGTATTCATCATTCATGAGACCATTTGTGCGGAGGCAAACTTTCAGGCGTGAAGGCTTGGATGGATTTGCCTGGTCCATGAATGTCAAATAAACCAAAAATCGCAAAATATTAAGAACCAGGAGTGGAGATGTCAATGTTACCGAAAGAATGAGAGATATCTGTACAACCGTCAATGGCAAAGCACTTGGGCATCAACTAGGGCAGGTATAGTTGGATGCATGATTGCAGTTGCCAAGGCAGTTTGAAAATCTGGAGTACTGGCAGTAGGAATTGTATCATCATAGTGGGTTGTTGGGTACAACCAAGAAGTGATTGTTGTATGCGATCCGTTTGAAGAGGTTAACCAGGAGCTTTGAGAACCAAGCTGAGCCCTTGGATGGTTTGGAAGTGGTGGAAGGTCCCTTCTGAACGAGTCTGCATCAGCGAGATTCGCAGATATTGGTAACATTGGAGCATAAGATGAGGGTAGAGGTGGAACTGGTGGGACTTGGAACTCGTTGGGTTCTGTAGAGCTAATCCAGAAAGATAATTTAGTTGGTTAGAATATACCTGCAGTATCAAAAAATTGATTGATAAGATATGCAGTAGGCGACTTTGGTGCTCTAGTACACTGACCATATATGCTAAAAATATAATATTAGCATTGAAAGGAGAAAAAGTACTTGATAACTCACAAAGCCATGTGAAGACCGAGTACAAAGTAGATGAGGCTTCTAAAGAGCAAGACGACAGGACATGAGGTTGAGTCATTGGAGGTCTTGTGTTAAGTTCGAGAACTCTATTCCGGAGTTTCGGACGGAGTAACGGACGGAGTACCAGAACGGAGTCACGGAAAGGATAGGACTTAGCCTCAGCTTATGTGCTGTGCTACCCAGAACCTTCGTGTCCTAATTTCGGAGTAAGACGGAGCGGAACGGAACCGGAAGTTGCAAAGAACTTAGAGGAAGACCAAGAGTGGGAAACTAAGTCGATATTCGAACTGAGGGAAAACATACAAGTTTCGAGTACTTAAATAATAAAAGGAATAGCAACCGAAATATAAAATATAAATATAAGTGCTGCGTTCTGCTCCCGGAAGGTCCTGCATTCTTGGGGTGAATAATCCATAGCTGGTGTGCTGACTGATAGTGGGAAAGTGATGACAAAGAAATAGTGGTTGTGACGAAGATGTGGAAATGAGTTTGGAGTAACGTCGGAAGAGCTGGAATGATACGGAGAAGTCTCGGAGTTGGACATAGGAGGAGTAGATCCGGAGACAAGGGAAAGTACTGGAACGGAGTACGGACTACCGGAGACAACTCCGACGGAGTCGGACCGGAGTAACGTATGACGGAATGTAACATCTTGTCGGGGTGTCGCTTCCCCCAATAGACGAGAAAATGGTATGACAACACTAGTATGGTGTCAATCAGATTCGCCACCAGACCAACAAAATTATCTTGTACCTTGAGGGTCACGGCCTTGTCTCACCATGGCATGCGATATCTGCAACAATATCTCACTCTATTACAGAAGATATCAAGTGAGCGCAAGCTATCGAACCATAAGTCGCCAAAAGAAGCAAGAAAAGGCCTGACACTTTCCTTGCAGACGTTGAAGAGGGAAGCAAGTTTCACTGAGGTTGATGTTGAGACATTGTGAGGTCCGTAAACAAAGATGATCATGTGCTCTTTTGAGCAAATTGGGACTGATGCACTCCCATTCTCTTCAAAATTTCATCTTGTTCAAATGTACACTCAATCCGAGCTGATCACTCTGACTTGCCATAAAATTAAGATATATATTAATTGATGTTGAGATGTTGTGAGGTCTGTAAACAAAGATCATGTGCTCGTGACTTTTGAGCGAATTGGGACTGATGCACTCCCATTCTCTTCAAAATTTCATCTTGTTCAAATGTACACTATCCGAGCTGATCACTCTGACTTGCCATAAAACTAAGATATATATTAATTGATGTTGAGACGTTGTGAGGTCCATAAACAAAGATCATGTGCTCTTTTGAGTGAATTGGGACTGATGCGCTCCCATTCTCTTCAAAATTTCATCTTGTTCAAATGTACACTCAATCCGAGCTGATCACTCTGACTTGCAATAAAACTAAGATATATATGTACAGTGTTTTAGATAGTACCCAGATTACATTAATTGCAGCTGATCTTTGCCAGTGGCTTTGACTCCATCATAGTATCTCAAATGCATGATGGTCAGCGAATTTGTTGACATAAAAAATGTTGTAGGTATCCAATGATGAATGCATGGTGGTTGTAGCTTTGACAGGCTCAGCATTTTGATAGGCGGGTATGAGATGTACAGCTTGGTAGATACTGTTGATATGGATGATGGCAAAATGGGGTTCTCCTGAGTCCCGAAGGTCAGGCTCTACCTTCCAGAGCCCTGTTTCTTTGTTGGGTTCGACGCCCACAAATGAAAACCATTGGACAAGTGCACAACGATAGACAACACGATTATGTTTGAAGGAAAAGAATAAGAAAATGTGAGTGATTTCAAACCCACGTGCACCATCAATATCAGGATGAGAATTAATAAGAACACAGTCATATCGGGGGGCACCTCTTCTCCAGGAAGATGTTGCCCGGATGTGTTCACGATGCATGCCAGTGACACCACTAATGTCGCTTGGCGCATAAAATGTTGCGATGGCTGAGTTGAATACAAAGATTTTCCCAGTAATTTGAGGATATGAATCCTCCAAAACGTCTTCCAATGGTATTGTGGAATCAGGATAAAGTTGGTTGTATAGGAATTTCCGGACCATGATTGGGAATGACGTCAGTTCAAGATTTTTTGCAGCGGTATGAAGAGACCACCTGCGTTCTGTAGAATATGGTCAGATAAGTCAGGAAACGAAAGAGATAATGAACTCAACATACAGATGGTAGAGGAGAGTTTCACCTCAGCGAGTACATTTACATGATCATCATCCACAATTTCATCGTTAGGATCTTCATCTGGTATTGAGGCATCCTGTCTTGTATTGTTCAAGGCTGGGGCAAGTTCCGGTTCATCGGTGGAGTCCGAGTCGGGGGCCAGAGTAGTTGTGATAGTAACTAACCCAAGTCATCTTAGTATCAAATTACGAATAGCAACTGTACAACTCACTGAGAGCTTCTAATGTGGCTCCCAAACATGTCCCGTTGAGCATCCCACGGCTTTCAAAATCAGTTTGGGCGGCAGCCAATTGGTCAAGTCGCTGGTTAGTGATGAGCATCTGGCCAAGTGCTTCATTGCGATTTGAGTGCTGCCAAGGTTCCTTAATGGCTCTGATATGCATTGATTCCGTTATCGATGAGCAGAGTCCATTTGGTGCTCCAAAAAGGCGTATAAGTGCAAGGTAGTGGACCATGGCATGTTGATGTGGTAATGACAAGTGTCTTCGTATGCCGGTTGAGATAAAAATCTCGCAATATTGATGGAAATGGGAGAGGGCGTTTTGCAACTCAGATAAATCATTTTCAGTCAGGACATTCTTTCGAGCTATGTAGCAGAATTCTAGGAAGGCGCAAATCGCACAAACAATATCTGGAGGTAGATGACCTTGTATAGCGGGTAGATAGACCTAACTCGGTCATCAGATATGCTAAACTTATGGATTCTGTACCTCTGGACTAACCTTCATAAGCGCCTTCGAGTCATCTCCTGTCCATTGTTTGAAACCATGGCCTTCTGAAAAATGTCGAAGGCCTGAAAAGGCTGGGACAATTGCGATGCTATTCAAAGGATGAGTTTCTTTCCTGTAAGGAGTACACTTTGTCACTAACCGTCGATCAATATCATCCATGATTGCATTGGCCTTTGCTTTTGGATGATTATTGGCATAGACATACTCCTTCACCCATAACACTAGATGATCCTGGAACGTGCCCTTGATGAGTTGATGAAGCAGGTCTGGAGCGAGAAGTTCATGAATGTCGGTGCGTTCAAAGTCATTCATAAAAGGCTATTCGTATATAATTGTTAGTCGTATAATGACAGAAAACTGCATTTCTACTGACCACAACGTCTGGAATTATACCAAATTTATCCCACAATTCACCAACTTGGCAATCTGTTATGAGCTTTTCGGTGAGATCACAAGTGCGCGGCAATTTGGAGAGTGGGCCGTCGAGATTATTTTGATCCCCTTGACAGCTACGAAAGAAGATGTAAACCAAGAAGAAATGAAGGGAAGAGGATTACTACTTACCGGCAACACCAGTGCTGCACAACACAGGCAAGCAAAATTTGCTCCTGATAATCGGCAATATATGGGCCAATTCCCCACAAAATGTGGCGAAAATGCCCATCAGGACATTGATATACTTCAGGGGCGGTTTCGCCAGGGCAGAGCAACTCCAATATGAACAACAGAGAGAAGTGGTAAAGCTTCCGTCTAAACTGACAGAAGTGAGGACATCCAGAATGTATGTTGTTGGCTGACAGGAAATATTGTTAAATGACTGGGATATATACAGAGACGGATAGTAGATACTCTTCGGAATTGACAAAAACCCAATAAGAACTAGCCCAGCACCATGCGCCCGCCTGATATCATCATGGATATTTCCGATAGATCCATAGAGCGGCCAATATTTGTTGTGACCAGTTGCAACGGAGACTGTTGTTTTATCACTGCCAAGTATGACTGGCACAAACATCGCACCATGTGTCGCTGGATTCTTTGCAATAATATCCTAAGAATTCCATCAGTACATGGCAATTGAAAATTAAGTAACGACCCACTGCCTGTTTCCAAGCCCAATCGCCAGACATAAAATTTTCATAGCGACGAATGCCATTTGCATATTGTTGTTGTGGCGTGTAATCAAAGGCCTTGGTGAAGTCAGCATTTTCCAACATGTTCTTTAAAAGTAGATGTGGGTCCCGAAACCAGATTGTATACTCGTTATCCATCCAAGTTGGAGGGTTTTTGGGTTGTGGACCATCAGTATCGTATGATAGACTGACACTTTGCCATGGAACACCACCAACAGATGTGGCATCAATTGTCTTATATAGTTTGGCATGGTTTGAGAAAGGCGGTGAATCTCCATGTGGCGCTAGCGTTGCTGCCCAAAGCTGACACAAAAAATCAATATCAGCTGCAGACATCTTTCTGCGCTTGAAAAGGAACTCAGCAGTCTCAAACCCAACACGATCTTTATATGGTGTCCAGTCGTTCGGCTCACGAGTTTT
The DNA here is from genome assembly GCA_015039465.1 of Phlegmacium glaucopus. Lineage (NCBI taxonomy): Eukaryota > Fungi > Basidiomycota > Agaricomycetes > Agaricales > Cortinariaceae > Phlegmacium > Phlegmacium glaucopus. The sequence continues at coordinate 98,865 of MU130477.1, read as the reverse complement.
AGCAGCCGGCAGTTGTGATTCCGGGTCCAACAGTGGAGTCCCATCCTCATTGCATGGTTCACCTACAAGTGTTTGTCAGTAAGCTGAAGAATAAGAATATAGTGTGATGGACTCACCATTGATAAGGGGGTGATACTCGGTAAAAGTGGACGGAACAGACTCATCACTTTGAAAAGATGAGCTTGAACGGGAAGAGGACGGCAAAGATAAATGGGAGACTATGGGTGAGGTATCATCCCCAAAAGCGAGAGCCGAGAGATCTGTCAAAGTAGGCAATGGAGTGGATGGTCCAGGGATTTTGAAGTCATCTGGAGGAAAGTCATCTTCAGCTCCTGGGGAGAGGTTATTGGGTGCCAGAGGTGACAGAGTTCTGGGTGCTTCGGGGACATTTTGCAAATGAGGAATTTGTGGCTCATGGTCGTCATGCCTTGTTTGAATATGTCTGGTACGGCCGCCGATGGTTTGGAATTTCCTCTGACAGTTTTGAATTAGACAAGGAAACCATTCGTTTGGTTCTATGGTGTGAACAGTTGGGCATCGAGGCATGTATAATGGAACTGGAGGAGGTTATTGCAGAAGGGTGGCATTTGTGTAGTATGGTTTGACTTAGTGAAAAATTTCAATTGAAATGATCACACTATTATTTGTCAAACTTTACTCTCTTTTGAGACAACAATTCACATACCACGCTTATGCCTAAGGCTGCTATTGAAACAAGTCGTGTTCAGACATGGAGCACAAATGTTAACAAACATCCCAGAGCAGAAGCACAGGCTGCTTTGAGGGCTCATAAACCACGCCGCGCTCCTGAAGTTGTACAGAGGGAGAAGGACGAACAGAAAGCAAAAAGAGAAGAGAAGGCAAGGGAAAAGCTGGAAGAGAACGCCAAGCAGGAGGCCCTTGAACTTGAGCTAGAAGAATACCGGGCTCAGCAAGAGGTTGATGTTGAGAATGAAGTCACTGCGTTTCCATGTCAGCAACCCAGAGGTATATGATATCGACTATTTTGAGCTTTCTCAGACTGATGCGATTAAATAGGTTATAGTAAACCCATTGCTGGCAAGGTAAAAATAAAGTTAGCTCCTTCAAGTTTGTCGGATCTCCAAGAACAAGAGATAGCAGAAGTCCCAAACCGTCATCCAACAACTTCAACTAATGTCTGTACTTTACACTCCCCCACCTACTCCATGCGGAGTCCGTGCAGAGTCCGAGCTGTCTGAGCTGTCTGAGCTGTCCGTGCGGACTCTTAGCATTCCGCACGGATTTGTTAGGAATTGGTTAGGGTTGAGTTAAAGTTAGTGTTAAGGTTAGGGTTAGAATTAGGATAGGTATATATATATATTATAAAAGTTTTAAATTTTAAGGTTTAGGGTGTAAATTTTGTGTGGACAGCTCGGACTCCGTGCGGAGTCTGAGCTGTCCACATATATATATATTACAGAAGCTTTTAATTTTAAGGTTTAGGGTGTAAATTTTGTGCGGACAGCTTGGACTCCGCACGGACTCCGCGCGGATTAGGTGGGGGAGAGTAAAGACCTCACTAATGTTGGCAATAAAGCGAATAAACGCAAAAATGTAGGCCACACAGAGGCTATGGCACTGGCCAACAGCAGCAAAGAAATAGTTGCACCAGCAAAGAAGACGAGGATCAATCCTCCCCAGACAACAACTTCAACTAACATCAACAATAGAGCCAATAAACACAAAAACATACCCCACACAGAAGCTACCACGCCAGCTAGCGATAGCGAAGAAATAGTTGTGCCAGCAAAGAAGACAAGGGTCAATCCTCCCTGAACAACAACTTCAACTAACATCAGCAGTAAACACAAAAACATACCCCCACACAGAAGCTACCGCGCCAGCCAGCGATAGCAAAGAAATAGTTGCACCAAAGATTAATCCTCCTCAGCATCCTGTACCATGTCCAACTTGGAAGAAAGGGACCTCCACTCAAGCGTCCATAACATCTGAAACTTTGCTCTCCAATGTAACCATGACAGCAATGATGCCGGACAAGGACGAGAGCCAAGGCCACCCTAGGCTGCCTATGAGGAAGTGCTCAAGCTATGATGACAATGATATTGCAGATGTTGAAAATTTGAACGATCTGGTAACACCTGTTTGTCCATCAAAGAAAATCAAAACAGATAAAGGGGCCGGATTGAACAAACCTCAACCCCTCCAACATACAGGTATTCATCGTCCAGTCACAGAATGCAAGTAGGGCATTGATTAAAAAGATCTCTAGAAACACTGATCAGGTTTGAGGGATCCAAAATAATAACTCGACGACCTACCGATATCTCCAACTTAGCCAATGATCAACCTCAAGTTCTTTCTGATACAGACTCTGGAGAGGAAAAGACGCTGCAGCCAGGTGATTTCCAGCAAAGTCAAAACACCATAGCTGATACAGACAATGAAGATATTGAACCGTTTGAGACACCCCCAGCTTTGAAGAAAGCAAAGAAACAAGCAGCGCCAGTCAGTGAAATTGAAGAGACATCTGAAATAGAGGGAGTTGAAATGAAATGGGTGGGAACAGACGAACGAAAGAACAAAGGCTCAGCGGTTGACAAGACAACAAGCTGGGTGAGCCCTCGTGTAGATTATTGAATGATAACCATTGATAATGATCATATGGATTTCCTTTTATAGAAGCCATCAACCACGGGAACACAGTAAGTGACTCACATCGGGGCTCTCTAAGTCCTCTCATTGTACTACATTTAGAGCTTCTAACACCTCTCATCCCGCTCCTGCTCCCACTTCCCATGCATTGAGCTTAGCTGTTACTCACTCGGCTCCTAAATCCAAGGAGGCTGCTCGACCTCGAACGACCGCCTTGAATAATGTCACTGTCAACAAAATTTCGACCTTACAATCAAAAAATAAACCAAGGCTGATAGGTAAGGCCAGGACTTCAAAAAGAGCTAATACAGTTGAGGGTGATTTAGAGTTTGTCATCACTGGCAAGCTCAGCGATGAGGATGACTCACGTGAAAGACAAGCCGCATTGAAGAGCCCCGAGAAAGAAGCAGAGTCATGAAAGTCGAGCAAGGTAAGTTGAGCAATTCATGTCTCTATTGTCCTGACTGATGTTCATTTTCTGTTATCAGACTCAAATCAAAGCAACACGCACAAAGAAAGAAAAAGAAGCCTATCTTACCCGTCTCCCTAAGGAAGCTGAGCCGCTGTTCTCCACCATCGCTCTTCCCACTTTCATCGGCAAATTTTTTGCTGATGGGAATGGTTGGGAAACCCCTTCTAAGACTTATATACCGATTCTACAGGATATCTGCGACCACGTTTATGGACAAGAACTAAAGCTCGAAGGAGGACAGCAAAGTATGGAAAAAAGTATGTACCATCATCGCTCTGACTGAATCGCAACTGAATTGCTAACATTTCGCCAGGCCACACAAACTCAACTCTGGGATTATCATAGTCAGATGAAAAGCAGGGCCTTGCAGGCCATCAAAGATGCTTTCATTCTTGAGTATGGTGGAGAAGCGTTGAAAGACGAGAGAAAAAGGATGGAGTTTGGCAAATTTTTATGTACTAAAGGAGAACACAACTTCACATTCAAAATAATCAACCAGAATGTGAGTGTTAGTACTTGAAAGTCCGGTTAGGTCTGGTTATTTGGTGCCCAGGGGCTCTAACCGAGGCCGAGACCGGTTAGGCTTCGTTCCAAAGCCCAAAATAACCTAACCGGACCGAAAATAACTGACCAAAACCGGTTAGTTGCAGTTACTAACCAGTTAGGACCGAAAAAATGAAAAACCGGTTATAACCGGGCAAGACCGTACATATTTCTCTCAATAAACATTATTTTCACGCATCGTAGCTTTAAAATGAGCCCAAGAACGCTAAATTTGATGAAGAATTGACAAAGCTATGATAATATTCTTGAAAGTCTACTTTTGGCCAATATTTTAAAGATTTGACCATAACTCAGTCAGATTTTTAGCGTTTCTCACGTTTTTGGGTGCGTTTTGAAGGGGTATAATAGGGTCGTTTATAGCCGGTTATTACCGGTTTTTTAACGGTTAGCTAACCGCAAAATAACCGGTTATTTTATTTTCAGAATCAACTAACCACTAACTGCGGTCCGGTCTTTTTGCAGTTAGGTCCAGTCCAGTCTTGGTTATTTTCCGGTTAATTAACCAGACTTTCAAGCACTAGTGAGTGTATTCAATTTCTGTGAATGCTATTGACAATTTTTATATAACAGGGGAAGAGAAAGGCCCAATTCAAGAACAAAATGATCATAGAGACAATGTCAGTCCACTACACCTTTGCAACACTGAAGAAAAAACTTCCAAACTTCGAGATTGGTGAACCAGAAGTTGCCCTTGCATTGGCAACTGCAGCGGTAAGCAATTATGGCCAAATTACATAGTCGGTAAACTAATTTAATTGCAGGTTGAGCGTGCCCTTGTTTTGTGGCGTGACAATCATCTAGAATACGAACGCGGTACTGTCAAGCACCATAGAACATCAAGCGCACAAGATTTCAGCAGTACTAATTATAGGTCATCCACTCTGGGATGGCTGGAACGTATACGAGAGAAGCATAAAAAGGATGCTAATTTTTTTGCCAAGGTCTGCGAGCAGGCGTGTGAACTTTGTCATCTAACCGGAAAAAACAAATTGTCGGTCAGTCATCAATACTCGGATTGTGAGATTGAAGAGCGTGCTGGTGTAATGAGTGACGACTCAGATCAAGAAGAATGTACTACCGCTGCGAGGGGCAATGAGGGCGGCAATGACGAGAGCGGCAATGATGAGAGTGACACGGATGTTCAAACAAGGGACCCGGATGGTGACGAGAGCGACAATGACAAGGGGATGTATGCTGATTACAGCAATGATGAAGCCGGGGATGCTGCTGGACATATTTACTAGCAAAGGTAAGAGTAAAATATTCACACAGCAAATAGCAGCTCATGTTTTCTGCCATTCTCAGACTCGGACTCTTCCTATTAACATACTGAATTCAGACCAACCTTGGCTTATTTCAACATAGGCCATCATGATACTACTACTCTACTATACGCTTGCTGAACTCATCATTTCAACATGGATGACAACTTTTACTCCCCCTCTCATACAAAAATCTATGTCTACTTACTACTCCTTTACTTTAATAACTTGAATGCACTTATTTCAACCTTTTTCATCTACTTGTGACATCCGCTTTGATACTTGAATCACTTACTAATCACCCTTTCCGATGCTTATGGCCGGCTTTTTGTGACCCTTAACCAGCCCTTGAGTCCTTTTTGTTCTTAATTTGCTTACTTATTTAGTACTTGAATATCTACTTGATCCGCTTTCTAGCTATAGGTACATACAAGGACGGACTCAAGTGCGAAAAAGGTCAACAAGTGGAAATTAAGTTAGTGACTGGGCTTGAAAAAGAACAACCTCCTTGAACAAGTGACTGTCAAGAAGATTTTCCAATCCTTGATCCGCTTCTTGAAATGGCATCAAGCGAGTCAAGGGGGTTTCAAGAGAGGTTCAAGGACTAACATGTTTTGCTGATGCTGGTGTACCTGAATTGCTTATGTAATATAGTCAGCGTCATTTCCATCATATATCGTGATCCATAAATGCTAGTGATGCCAAAGTTCGGTTCCGAACCGACGCAAGAACCGAGAACCGAAAGAACCGAACCGTCGGTTCAGGTTCAGTTCAGTTCAGTCCAGGGATTTTGGGCTGTCGGTTCGGTTCTCGGTTCTCACATTTCTAAATTTCTGAGAACCGGGTTCGAACCGGTTCGAACCGAACTTTCTGTCAATATTTTTTTCTAATTTTTCCGTGCAGAATTGAGTTTAAAATCTATAAAATATTGTTAGGCGCCAGACAAGCGCCAGAACCCATATTTTGGGAGTCGGAGTTTTAAAAATCTCATTGACTCTCAGCTATCAACAAAACACAACTGTCACAACAACGCAACGCGAACAACACCAGCGATAACGATGCTAACACCAACAACTCCCCACTAGGGAAGTTATTTTTGGTGAGTTTCTTGATTTAATTAATACAATATAACTATGAAATCACACAGGGATGACAACGATAAGCACAACAACGGACATCGGAGCTCGACGTTTAGCGCCTTCTCACCACGGAATGTTGTCAATGAACGCAAGGCTACTCCACACATCTGTACAAATGCAACCGCTTTCAAGATCCAAACTGAAGGCGAATATCAAGCTTTGAGGGCCCGTTCGGTTCTTCTTCGATCGACTAAAAAAGAGTCGCCTGATCGGAAGGTTCGTGCCCGATGTGAAATAATCCTGTGCGCAGGAGCATTTGGATCCCCACAAGTTCTGATGCTCAGGTATATATTGTCATTTTAATCAGAACTTGAAATTCTTAGTACTGACACTTCGATAGCGGCATTGGTCCTGAGGAACATCTCAATAATCACAACAAGAATTAGCACAACGATAACGGACATGGACACTACCCCTTCCAAGGAATTTTTTTTAGGTTTTGATTTATTTCTAATGTAGACTATGACAGGCAAATGATGACGAACAACGATGCCGAATGGACGACAACAAATGACAACGAACAAACGAACAACGAACGCCAAAAATGGATGAACGAACATAAACAAATGACAATGAACAACGAACCAAGGACAATTAATGGACGAATGCCGAGCAGAACGATGACGAGCAACCCTACTACCTTGGCCGGTATTTTTTTTTAAATTTAAATTTAAATCTAATATAACCTACTACAGACAAACAACGAACAACGAACGCCAAAAATGAATGAACGAACATAAACAAACGACGACGAACGAATGAACCAAAGACAACGAATGGACGAATGAAAGATAATACCACGACGACCGCGACCGCTATCTTTGACACCAGCCCGCAGCAACGTCCCTCATGGAAATGGTTCTCGCTATATCCGATCCTAGAATGATGTCCGACATGACAACTTTGACCGCCGCTTTTCTCGATTCCATTACCGTTGATACCAGCTGATAACGAGGATATTAGTTATCCTGGTCCCGTTCCACCATCGGATGATTTATGATACTTAAATTCTAATTTAATCTACAGCAGATAAATGACAACGCACGAACAACAACAACAAATGGATCGGAACGCCGGTGACAACAACAGATGACGAATGAACAAATGAATGACGAATTAACACAAACAAACGACGATGAATGCATGAATGAATGGACAACGGACGGATGACAAACGAACGGACGGACGACAAATGAATGAACAACTTGAAATGGGATGAAGGAATGATGAACGAACGAACGAACGATGAGAACGAACGAACGACGAATGAACATAGACACACAACTGTTTAACACATCAAAAGATGAGGTATGTTTGAACCTTATGTATTCTGTATGACGGCTACTGAATGTCAATCTACTGGAATAGATATAAGTTGTAAATTTCCTGGAAACTCGACAACAGTGAATGAACAGACGTCAAATGAACAAGGTTTTTTTTCTATTTAAATATACTATAACAACAACAGCATCCATGCTAGGAGCATAGTAGACTACTAGTAGCTTGTTAAATCAAGCAAATTACAATATAATTTAATTTAAAGGTTTTTATCATCGGTTCAACAGTTCGAACCGGTTCTAGAACCGGACAGAACCGACAGAACCGGTTCTATCGGTTCTGGTTCTGGTTCCGGTTCAGTTCAATGAGGAACCCTTCGGTTCGGTTCTCGGTTCTTCAAAAAAGGTTGAAGAACCGAACCGAACCGAACTTTGGTAACACTAATAAATGCATAACTCATGTCACATCATATATCGAAGCTGTCTACATACGAGAGACTAGATCAACATGAGGTCCAGGGTGGTGTCAGGCTGGCGGCGAGGACATAGCTTTTGACGCCGTCCAACAACTGTCACAGTACCCGTGGCCCGTTCTTGTCGATACCCTCAGGCACAACCTTGTTTCTCTAACATGTCGACCAGATCAGTCTATCACGGTCCTCGACGCAAATTAGTGCTTGCATTCGATGTGGGAACGACATATAGTGGCATTTCTTACAGGTAAAAAACTTCAAGACTTGGTTCAATAGGTGACCATACTCATACTTTAATCATAGCGTCCTCGACCCCGGTCAAGTACCCGAGATCAAAGCAGTTACAAGGTTCAGTAGTACTACCTCGGTAACAGTCAGAAATCATCAGGTGTTGACCATCCTAAGTGTAGATTTCCCGCTCTTGAGCACATCAATGGCTCCAAAATCCCCACACTGATCTACTACGATCGGAATGGAAAGGTTAGAGCAGTGGGTGCGGAAGCTATGAAAGAGGGCATATACGAGGTAGCTGAAGACGAGAACTGGGTGAAAGCTGAATGGTAATGCTATTAATATGACTCTAGGATACTACATTTATTCATCATCGACATAATTTTTCCCAGGTTTAAACTGCACCTTAGATCGAAAGTTGGCGCTGGTCGTACCGTCGGTACTGATATACCTCCACTTCCACTCAACAAGACTGTGGTAGAAGTCTTCGCAGACTTCCTCAGATACCTCCTAGAATGTGCATCTAGTTATATCCAAGATACGCATGTCAATGGTATCGACCTATGGAACTCAGTGAAGTTTCACATCGATTTCGTACTTTCGCATCCGAATGGGTGGGAGGGTACACAACAGAGTGAGATGCGGCGAGCTGCAATTCTAGCCGGGCTTATTCCTGATAACACGAGTGGCCATGCTCGCCTGTCGTTCGTGACTGAAGGAGAGGCTAGCTTGCACTTCTCTATCCACAATGGATTGCCAGCCGGAGCGATGAAGGTATGTAGGCAGTGCAAGTCAAAGCATTCAGACGGAATACTGATATCGCTAGAATGGTGATGGTATCGTGATCGTCGATGCAGGAGGTGGAACCATCGATATTAGTTCGTATAACAGAAACCCAAATTCGCCAAAGGAAAGCTTTGAAGAAATAGCTGCTCCACAATGTCCGTTACCATTGCTTTGAAATATTCCTGCTCCCGCTCACTATACATCAGGTCATTTCCATGGTTCCGTTTTCGTCACCATGCATGCAAGACTGTTCTTGGAGAGTATGTCTCCACCAAACTATGACTATCATATTATGATTGATCCTCATTGCGTAGATTATTTGGCTGATTCATTTTTTCTCGACGATTTGGACCATATCATCCGTTGTTTTGACAAGACAACGAAACTTCGATTTAAGAAGGCTGAGGAACCCCAATATGTGAAATTTGGATCGACGAGAGACAACAACGAGAACTACAACATTCGATTCGGTCAACTGAAGTTGACGGGGTTAGTCCTTCCCATTGATTAGATTCTGCCGGACCTCAATTTTTTTTAGGACTGATGTGGCCCAATTTTTTCAGCCTTCAGTGGATTGTATTGTCAAAGCAGTCCTTGACCAGAAGAGGATTGCACATAAACCGATCTTCGTAAGTTTTTTACGCCGTTCTCCAAACAATGGTTTTCCAACTTGTGAATTTAGCATGTCGTGCTCGTGGGCGGGTTCGCGGCTAGTGACTGGCTATACACCAAGGCACACTGTAAGTGCGTAAACGTTCCTGGTTCGTAACGGATACAGTAAGTTTATTGAGGGTAAGTCGGAAATATTGATTTCCGATGGTGCGAGCGCTTAAGTCACGTGACGTGATATACGATGACAATTAAATGTAATCCGTATTGAGATTCGAGAAATAGTGCAGTAAAGAGATTTTTAAGGTCCCTTTATGAGAATGAGATAAGAACTTGAGCTAGCTAATGAGGGGTGATTTTCCACTGTCTTTCTACAGTAAATACTAGCTGCTTTTATATGTAGAAAGGAAAGAAATTTTAAAATGAAATCTCTTAGCGTCTGATCTTTAAGAAATTTTATGCTGCTTTAATTAAATTTAAGAGCGTCCTAGCTCTTTTTTAGGTATCTTCATTTTTCACTTTCCTTGCGCGCGCCCGTTCCTGCCCGTACTCCTTTTCCGAGGACGTTCCGGGATTCGAATTTACGAGCCGTACGAGTCATACAAGTCAATTACATAAGACATCATATCACATCACATCTACTGCGCTATCACAACGCTATCACTCACATAAGATGAGCGTTAAAGACCTCCTTCACCTTGCGAATCTCCATCCTCATGAGCTCAATGGGGAAAGTTTGATGAGGATCACCTTCTTTTTGACTTATGCACCACGCTTCAAGAAC
>MU130477.1:35285-86939 GCA_015039465.1 Phlegmacium glaucopus | reverse complement strand
CCAGTGCTTTTATGTCACGTTGAAGAAAGCGACCATGGGTTCGAGGACAACGCCGAGTGTCAGGGAGAGCGGTTGGGAAGGGAGTAGATCAGTTGAGGTAGGACAGCTGAAGAAAGGAGGTGGTGACCGAGACAGAGTCGCGAAGTGGGACGGTGGACGAGGTAGGGTTCATCGTTGAAGTTCAGATCAGTTACCGTTTACGGAGTGCTCGTCAACGTTGAGCTGTGCGTAGGCTTTTCCTACGTGTGTGGTTGCGACGTTCGTGGTGACGTTCCTCGCTCCACCTACGGACAGTGTACCGTTATAAGGTGGCCTCAGGTAGGAGGGATGGGGTGTGAGGAATGGCTATAGGAGTTGGAGCTGAGTATGGAAGTGTCTGGGTGGTGAGAGTAGGCAATAGCTGGGTTCGGATGTACCTCAAGGGGTTAAGTATAGGGTGACCGGTATTGGGTCGGAGGACGGTACGGCCAACGTTGGTCCCGTGAGAGGGTTCGCCACGGATGAGTACGCAGAGTGTACGACGGACAGAAATGTCTCGCCACCCGGTACCTCGTATCGAACGCACTCCGTGTCTCCTTCGTTCTACGCCGCTTCAACCCTTTAAACGTCTTCTGGTTCGTGTGTCAGAAGTATATGCACACCGAAGTCCATTCAAGAAGGTTGAGGGCGTATCAGTCAACGAGTACCTAGCCTGTGTCCTGCTATAACTCGGATGACAGTAACTCCAAGTCCTTCCAAAGTGCACCGGAGTGGACCAGAACTTGTCGCGACACGACCGCGTTCAACCGTACCGATTACAACGGGCAGAGTTGGAGAAGGCGTGCAGCGAACCCTACACCTGAGAACAATTAACACCAGTGCAACAGCTCGACTGACTCTTGTTGGCACAGAAGTAGTTCTACCAACTACACGCTCTGACGTTCTCAGAACAGTTTGTGTGTAACGGACAGTAACGTGGAGGGTCCCCGGCTGACCTACAGTGTCCTCTTGCACGTATATAGGCGGTCGCATGGGACGTCCTACTTTAAGCCTTGCGTGGTAACAGAAGTTGTGTTGCGTTCCTCCTATAGTGGGCGGCGCAGCTGCCGAGGCGTGGGTGGTAGGGTTGGTGGGGTGTGGGGGGTGGTTTCCTGGGGTCGCGGTGTTGACAGTCCTTCTTCGCTGGAGCTAGATCGCTACACTAACTCTAAGTACCGTCACTATCACTGAGACTATCAGGTCAACAGTATAGTCGGCGCAGAATATCCTTCGTTGAGTTCGCGGAACAGTTTCTTCTCGGTAGTGGACTTTGCTGTCGTTCGCGATTGAACCGGGGGGAGAGTTGTTTCAGGACCGGGTGGCTAAAGAGACACTACCTCCAAAGGTTACCAAAAGCATTCTAACTCCTTGACCGATGAGCTGCTCTGATGTGCCAGTTCTCCCCGAAACTTCTCCACAAGTTCCAAGGAATACAGTTACCGTGAATGATACCAGTAGAGGTCGCCACCTTTGCACGTCGCGTCCTGTCGGCACTATAACGACTACCCAGGACCAGTCTAAAGTACTTCTACCGAGCACGTGGACTACGTCTATAGTTCCGGCGTGCGTTTGCCCAGTTTGCGGTTTCGTACTTCGACCGAAGTCACGGATGGAGTTAACTTAGAAGACACCTGAGCCCGCTGCTATACATCCCGAGAATGTTATATAATCAATAAGTTGGCATCTGAGTTCTTGTATAAAAGTACATAAGATATAACTAAACATCATAAAACATAAGATAATAGTACAAGATATGTATCCCGTCACAGGACGAAAGCGGTTGAAATGTACTCAGTAGACTAAAGCATCTTCTTAGTAAAGTAGTTCCTTCTTTAATATGGACAGGTGGTCGTAAAGTGCTTGTTAACGTACTTTTGGTGGGTTGGTTTGTAAACAGACGAGACGCTAACTTCTTAACTTCATGGTAGGGACGGGTAGGAGTCTTTCATCGAGGCCTTTTTCCCGTCCCAATGTCAAGTAAACCGTCTTCTGTAGGAAAACTCTTACGAATGTTAACTTTACTTTCTGTAGTTGTCTCTCGGGTTGTAGGAACTTAAGGCCCAGTAAGAAGTGTACAAAGCGTTCTGACGTTAATAACAGCTTCTTTTACACCAAACCGTAGACGGGTAACTAAGCTTTCCAAGCGAACTACTTAAGGATTACAATAGTACTATACCAGTTTCTATGAATAACTATTTAGTTGTCTTCGGTGAGGAATGGCGTGTACGGATGGATCCATTTGTTGCACTGGGACATCATGAGAATTGCCCACCTAGAGCCCATCAAGTGAGCTACTCACCTTTGCCAGAAGGCGTCCCTGATTCCCATTCACATTCGTCGACACTTGCTGGTATGGAACCTGGCGGCCACAGTTGGGGCAAACGGGTAGCGCAACTTCCATTCCACGGCTATTTCACGGTTGTGAGGTTTCTTTCGAGCATTATGAGGGCATATAGAGGTTAGTTGATGTCGAGCTGAAAGAACACACATTAACTATTAGCTAGTGTCTGTAAACAGCCAATCACTCACCTCGTGAAATGGGAAGAACATACAGTTCAAGGTATTGTGATATCGCACAGGGTTGACGTAGCGATGGACTCCTTTTGAGTATTATGAGGCATAGATGGGTTAGTCGATGTCAAGCTGAAAGAGCACAAATCAACTATCAGGCTAATTTCCGTGAACAGCAGAGCACTCACCTTGTGAAACAGAAAGAACGTACGGTTCAAGGTATTGTGATATCGTGCGGGGTTGACTTATGAGGCATAGATGGGTTAGTCGATGTCGAGCTGAAAGAGCACAAATCAACTATCAGGCTAATTTCCGTGAACAGCAGAGCACTCACCCTGTGAAACAGAAAGAACATACGGTTCAAGGTATTGTGATATCGCGCGGGGTTGACTTGGTGATGGACGTCAGGGTATGAGCGAGTGCTGTGTGATCACAGCAAGCTTGGTCAGCATGGGCTCGTACGGCTTGTATGACTCGGACGGCTCGTAAATTCGGATTCCGGAACTTTCTGCCTTTTCCTGTGCGCGTCACTTTTCCGGAATGGGAAAAGTCACGCGTGACGTATTGCTAAAACGGGATACGCTTGCGAAATACGCGTCTGAACAATTTCCGTTCCTTACAACACGATGTGCTTACTCCACTTGGGCTGAGTATTGTCCGTCCTGAAAACCACGTGTAAGTCTTCTCCAATGTTAAAACAATGATTCATGTTTTTTATTTTTTATTTTCCTTCAATATTCAGCAACAAAGCCGTGTCAGATGGAGCTATCTCATTCTACCTCGATCACTTTGTGAGAACTCGGGTTTCTAAAATCACATATGGAAACGTCTGCTGCCTCCTGTACGACCCAACCGCTTCAGACCACAGAGTACGGTCTCATAAGGTGTTCACCGCCGTCTCTGGTGTCCTGTGGATAAGTGATTTTTTCGATATCATCTTACCTAAAGTGAGTTGTGTGTGCCTTTCCTTATTGTACATCCCTTCCTCAATATATCTTTATGTAGGATACCCAGGTATCGGAGACGAAAGAATTTAGAAAGCCTTATTACAAAGAATCAGAGTCTGTAGCTGATTTTAGATCTGGTACTTTTCCTGTTTGGTGTTATCGTGGAGACGTTGCAACTCCAAAGTGGAAAGACATTGATACCAGTTGAGTTTCATTATTACCACCATTGTTGGTGCACCTTGGTGAGGTTTAATATTTTTGGCAGATAATTACACCGAGCTTTGTACCATAGAGGCCGATCTTTCTCGGGTACCTCAATATCCTCTACAAAAAGCTGGAGGACGAGGAACTTTCTACCGAATCGATTACGAAATGGTTCTTTTGTTCGGACTGACTGAACTGAAAGCACATGTAGCCTGGAAGGAGAACGTGAGTGGTTTCTCATCTTCTAAACGGAAATGAACATCGGATTCATTGGTGATGACGTGGCTTTTTAGGGAATTGAGAAACGGTAAGTTAGAGTTTTATTTTCTCAGTTGGTTTCTCTAGCTTATATATATATATATGGTATTATAGGAGTGCGGCGAAGATTGTATATGATCCTGATACGACGAATGATGACCCTTGAGATTGGCATCAATGTTTGTGAATTACTCTGTTGGAACTGGGTTGGAACCTTAGTTTTATACATTTTGTAAGGTTTAGTTCGTACATAAGGAGGGTTGATCAATAGTGGGTGTCTGGCCTTCCCGCCGATTTTTGTTCGGTATTAGGCAATAAATTAATAACGTGTTCAATGTCTACAAGGGATTGTAGGAAATGGCCCCAAGGGGCGCTCAAAATTCATTCAAGGCGATAGAGAAAGCTCAAATACACGTCCTCCAGCTTCTCTGGCTCTTTTTAACTGTCGGAGGCCTTTCTGTAGGTCTTGAAAAACTTCAGGGGAAAAGGACAAACCTACGTAGAGCTACGTAGCACTGATACCTGAGGTAGTGTCGTAGAGTAGTCCCCAAATACGGCCCAGTGCTGGTAGATCTCTGTTGGCATTCAGTAGTATGATTTAGCACACACTTGTAATTCGGTAGTTCATATTGACTAGACTGCTGTGCAAGTACCAACTCTATTGCGACTACTACAACTACTGACGTCCATATAGACAACGGTCAATGTCAGCTACTGGTACTAGGACAGAAATCATACGGTAATGCATACGAAGCATACTACAATTGGGCAAATGCGTCCAGTTAACAGGTTCAAGGTTGTTAAGCCTGCTGAGGTGCTGTGCTTGATCGACGGCGATGGGCACCATCTGAGTCTTGGTGGGCCATTGACCTTATGTCGATCAGGGTGTCAAACAGGCTGAAGGTTACAAGCTGCTGATGACTTGGATCATCTGCTCCTGACGCTTCTCACTATTATACAGCTGGGCCATAAAGATAGGAGTCTAGAATAGTAGGCGACGCAGTACTTAGCTTTTGAGTGTGACGCCGTCCATTTTTCTCAACCAGGTCCTCATCGCTTATGCTTCGATGTGGAAACCGGGCATATGCTCTTTATATTGTAGGTTATATCCATCATAGATAAACCATGGCAGTGAGACCGTGTGAATATTGTGATTAGACAAGATCTAGAATTGAGCGGCTGGTGTCGCCTAATGGGTCACATGTCACACATTGTGACACTTTTCGTCCTGCATAAATTTATTAATGCATAACCCTATGGCTGGTCCCGAGGCTATGCAGTATGAGAACTTCTATTGTAGATTTTGACGCCGTTCAACAACTGTCACAGTACCGAAGGCCCGTTCTTGTCGACACCTCAGGCACCCTGGCTTCTCTAACATGTCGACCAGATCGGTCTATCACGGTTCTCGACGCAAATTAGTGCTTGCATTCGATGTGGGAACGACATATAGTGGTATTTCTTACAGGTAAAAAATTTCGAGACTTGTAGGTAACCATACTCATACTTTAATCATAGCGTGCTTGACCCCGGTCAAGTGCCCGAGATCAAAGCAGTTACAAGGTTCAGTAGTACTACCTCGATACCAGTCAGCAATCATCAGGTGTTGACCATCCTGAGTGTAGATTTCCCGCTCATGAGCACATCAATGGCTCCAAAATCCCCACAGTGATCTACTACGATCAGAATGGAACGGTTAGAGCAGTGGGTGCGGAAGCTATGAAAGAGAGCATATACGAGGTAGCTGAAGATGAGAACTGGGTGAAAGCTGAATGGTAATCCTATTAATATGACTCCAGGATGCTACATTTATTCATCATCGACATGGCTCCTCCCAGGTTTAAACTGCACCTTAGATCGAAAGTTGGCGCCGGTCGTACTGTCGGTACTGATATACCCCCACTTCCACTCAACAAGACTGTGGTAGAAGTCTTCGCAGACTTCCTCAGATACCTCCTAGAATGTGCATCTAGTTATATCCAAGATACCCATGTCAATGGTATCGACCTATGGAACTCAGTGATGTTTCAGATCGATTTCGTTCTTTCGCATCCGAATGGGTGGGAGGGTACACAACAGAGTGAGATGCGGAAAGCTGCAATACTAGCCGGGCTTATTCCTGATAACACGAGTGGTCATGCTCGGCTGTCGTTCGTGACTGAAGGAGAGGCTAGCTTGCACTTCTCTGTCCAGAATGGATTGCCAGCCGGAGCGATGAGGGTATGTAGGCAGTGCGGGTCAAAGCATTCAGACGGAATACTGATATCGCTAGAATGGTGATGGTATCGTGATCGTCGATGCAGGAGGTGGAACCATCGATATTAGTTCGTACAACAGAAATCCAAATTCGCCAAAGGAAAGCTTTGAAGAAATAGCTGCTGCACAATGTCCGTTACTATTGCTTTGAAATATTCCTGCTTACGCTCACTATACATCAGGTCATTTCCATGGTTCCGTTTTCGTCACCATCCATGCAAGACTTTTCTTGGAGAGTATGTCTCCACCAAACTATGACTATCATATTATGATTGATCCTCTTTGCGTACTAGGTTATTTGGCTGATTCATTTTTTCTCGACGATTTGGACCATATCATCCGTTGTTTTGACAAGACAACGAAACTTCGATTTAAGAAGGCCGAGGAACCCCAATATGTGAAATTTGGATCGACGAGAGACAACGACGAGAACTACAACATTCGATTCGGTCAACTGAAGTTGACGGGGTTAGTCCTTCCCATTGATTAGATTCTGCCGGACCTCAATTTTTTTTAGGACTGATGTAGCCCAATTTTTTCAGCCTTCAGTGGATTGTATTGTCAAAGCAGTCCTTGACCAGAAGAGGATTGCACATAAACCGATCTTCGTAAGTTTTGTACGCTGTTCTCCAAACAATGGTTTTCCAACTTGTGAATTTAGCATGTCGTGCTCGTGGGCGGGTTCGCAGCTAGTGACTGGCTATATACCAAGATACACGATGTGCTTACTCCCCTTGGGCTGAATATTGTCCGTCCTGAAAACCACGTGTAAGTATTCTCCAATGTTAAAACAATGACTTATGTATTTTTATTTTTATTTTCCCTCAATATTCAGCAACAAAGCCGTTTCAGATGGAGCCATCTCATTCTACCTCGATCACTTTGTGAAAGCTCGCGTTTCTAAAGTCACATATGGAAGCGTCAGCTACATCCCGTACGACGCAACCGCTTCAGACCACAGAGCACGGTCTCACAGGATGTTCACCTCCGTCTCTGGCGTCACGTATGTACGTGATTATTTCGATATCATCTTACCTAAAGTGAGTTGTATGTACTTTTCCTTACTGCATATCCCTTCCTTAATATATCTTTATGTAGGATACCCAAGTATCGGAGACGAAAGAATTTAAAAAGTCTTATTCCAGAGAATCAGAGTCTGCAGCTGATTTTAGATCTGGTACTTTTTCTGTTTGGTGTTATCGAGGAGACGTCGCAACTCCAAAGTGGACAGACGTTGATCCCAGTTGAGTTTCATTGTTACCACCATTATTGGTGCACCTTGGTGAGGTTTAATATTTTTGGCAGATAATTACACCGAGCTTTGTATCATAGAGGCTGATCTTTCTCGGGTACCTCTACGTCCTCAACGAAAGCCTGGAGGACAGGGAAATTTCTACCGAGTCGATTACGATATCGTTCTTTTGTTCGGAATGACTGAACTGAAAGCACATGTAGCCTGGAAGGAGAATGTGAGTGGTTTCATCTTCTAAACGGAAATGAACGTCGGATTCATTGGTGATGACGTGGTGTTTTAGGGAATCGATAAACGGTAAGTTAGAGTTTTATTGTCTCAGTTGGTTGCTCTAGCTTATATATATCTGTTATTGTAGGAGTGCGACGAAGATTGTATATGATCCCGATACGACGAATGATGACCCTTGAGATTGGCATCAATGTGTGTGAATTACTCTGTTGGAACTTGGTTGGAACCTTAGTTTTATACATTTTGTAGGATTTATTTGATGCTTTTCGTACATAAGGCACAAGGATTTGGAGGAGGGTTGATCAATAGTGGGAGCCCTAATACCGAACAAAAATCGGCCGGAACAATAAATTAATGTGTTCAATGTCTACAAGGGATTGTAGGACACGGCCCTCAGGGCGCTCAAAATTCATTCAAGGCGATAGGGAAAGCTCAAATACACGTCCTCCAGCTTCTCTCGCTTGTTTTAACTGTCGGAGTCCCTTTTGTAAGTCTTGAAAAACTTCAGGGGAAAAGGACAAATCTGCGTAGAGCTACGTAGCACTGATACCTGAGGTAGTGTGGTAGAGTTAGAGTTACTAGAGTAGTCCCCTCATTATTCATATGGAGTGCTGGTAGATCTCTGTTGGCATTCAGTAGTATGATGTAGCATACACTTGTAATACGGTAGTTCATATTGACTCCAATAGACTGCTATGCGAGTACCAACTCTATTGTGACTACTACAACTACTGACGTCCACATAGATACCGGTCAATGTCAGCTACTAGTAATAGGGCAGAAATCATACGGTAATGGATACGGAGCTGTTGGAATGTGTTGTCCGCCGGGCAAACGGTCACAAGCAGCATTAGGCACCATCAAGCGCTTGATCAGCGCTCTCGGCGTTGCCATGCCCGAGTTGAATTAATTAAAAGCCACATTCGTACTATCTACTACAAGCCATAGCGTATATAAATCCAGTACTCGAATAAATTAGATTCTTGCTGTCGTTCTTACAGGAGCATGCTACAATTGGGAAATGCGTCCAGTTAACAGGTTGTTAACCCTGCTGAGGTGGGTGCTCGATCGACGATGGGCACCTTCTGAGTCCTGGTGGGCCGCTGACCTCATGTAGATCAGGGTGTCAAACAGGCTGAAGGTTACAAGCTGCTGATGAATTGGATTCAGATCGTCTGCTCCTGCAGTGATGCTTCTAAGTTCTCACACAACTAGTATACGTATACAGCTGAGTGTGGGGGAAAAAGATAGAAGTTTAGAATAGAAGGCTGTGCAGTACTTAGCTTTTGAGTCTAATGCCGCCCATTCAGGTCCTCCGAGTCGTCTCAAATTGGTTCATGATTCGGATACCGGGGATATGCTCTAAATTGTAGGTCATACCATAGATGAACCATTACAAGCACTCAGCGGCGAGCGCCAATTCACCTCATCAACATGAGGCTTGTGTCAGGGTGGTGCCGAGGACATAGCTTTTGACGCTGTCTAACAACTGTCACAGTACCCAAGGCACGTTCTTGTCGACACCCTCAGGCACTCTTGCTTCTCTAACATGTCGACCAGATCAGTCTATCGCGGTCCTCGACGCAAGTTAGTACTTGCATTCGATGTGGGAACGACATATAGTGGTATTTCTTACAGGTAAAACATTTCAAGGCTTGGCTCAATAGGTAACCATACTTTAATCATAGCGTGCTCGATCCCGGTCAAGTGCCTGAAATCAAAGGAGTTACAAGGTTCAGTAGTACTACCTCGGTACCAGTCAGCAATCCTCAGGCGTTGACCATCCTGAGTGTAGATTTCCCGCTCATGAGCACATCAGTGGAGCCTCCAAAATTCCCACAGTGATCTACTACGATCGGAATGGAACGGTTAGAGCAGTGGGTGCGGAAGCCATGGACGAGGGCATATGCGAGGTAGCTGAAGATGAGAACTGGGTGAAAGCTGAATGGTAATCCTATTAATATGACTCCATGATGCTACATTTATTCATCATTGACATGGTTTTTCTCAGGTTTAAACTGCACCTTAGATCGAGAGTTGGCGCAGGTCGTGCTGTCGGCGGTGACATACCTCCACTTCCACTCAACAAGACTGTGGTAGAAGTCTTCGCAGACTTCCTCAGCTATCTCCTAGAATGTGCATCTAGTTATATCCAAGATACCCATGTCAATGGCATCGACCTATGGGACTCAGTGAAGTCTCAGATCGATTTCGTTCTTTCGCATCCGAATGGGTGGGAGGGTGCACAACAGAGTGAGATGCGGAAAGCTGCGATATTAGCCGGGCTTATTCCTGATAACACGAGTGGTCATGCTCGGCTGTCGTTCGTGACTGAAGGAGAGGCTAGCTTGCACTTCTCTGCACAGAATGGATTGCCAGCCGGAGCGATGACGGTATGTACGCAATGCAGTCAAAGCATTCAGACGGAATACTGATATCGTTAGAATGGTGATGGTATCGTGATTGTTGATGCAGGAGGTGGAACCATCGATATTAGTTCGTATCGCAGGGACCCAAATTCGCCAAAGGAAAGCTTTGAAGAAATAGCTGCCCCACAATGTCCGTTATCATTGCTTTGAAATATTCCTGCTCCCTCTCACTATATACATCAGGTCATTTCCATGGATCTGTTTTCGTCACCATGCATGCAAGACTGTTCTTGGAGAGTATGTCTCCACCAAACTATGACCATCATAGTATGATTGATCCTCGTTGCGTAGGTTACTTGGCTGATTCACCTTTTCTCGACGATTTGGACCATATCGTCCATTGTTTTGACAAGACAACGAAACTTCGATTTAGGAAAGCCAATGAACCCCAATATGTGAAATTTGGATCGACGAGAGACAATGACGAGAGCTACAACATTCGCTTCGGTCAACTGAAGTTGATGGGGTTAGTCCTTCCCATTGATTAGATTCAAATTTGCCCGACCTCAATCTTTTTCTAGGCCTGATATAGCCCAATTTTTTCAACCTTCAGTGGATTGTATTGTCAAAGCAGTCCTTGACCAGAAGAGGATTGCACATAAACCGATTCTCGTAAGTTTTGTACGCCGTTCTCCAAACAATCATTTTCCAACTTTTGAATATAGCATGTCGTGCTCGTGGGCGGGTTCGCAGCTAGTGACTGGCTATACACCAAGATACACGATGTACTTACTCCCCTTGGGCTGAATATTGTCCGTCCTGAAAACCATGTGTAAGTATTCTCCAATGTTGAAACAATGATTTTATTTTTATTTTCCCTCAATATTCAGCAACAAGGCCGTGTCAGATGGAGCCATCTCATTCTACCTCGACCACCTTGTGAGAACTCGGGTTTCTAAAGTCACATATGGAAACTTCTGCCACACCGTGTACGACGCAACCGCGAAAGACCACAGAGCACGGTCTCACAAGGTGTATACCTCCGTCTCTGGTGACAAGCGGATAAGTGATTTTTTCAGTATCATCTTACCTAAAGTGAGTTGTGTGTGCCTTTCCTTACTGCACATCCCTTCCTCAATATATCTTTATGTAGAATACCCAAGTATCGGAGACGACAGAATTCAAAAAGTCTTATTCCAGAGAATCAGAGTCTGCAGCTGATTTTAGATCTGGTACTTTTTCTGTTTGGTGTTATCGAGGAGACGTCGCAACTCCAGAGTGGAAAGACGTTGATACCAGTTGAGTTTCATTATTACCACCATTGTTGGTGCACCTTGGTGAGGTTTAATATTTTTGGCAGATAATTACACCGAGCTTTGTACTATAGAGGCCGATCTTTCTCGGGTACCTCTACGTCCTCAGCAAAAGGCTGGAGGAAAGGGAAAATTCTACACAGTCGATTACGATATGGTTCTTTTGTTCGGAATGACTGAACTGAAAGCACATGTAGCCTGGAGGGAGAATGTGAGTGGTTTCTCATCTTCTAAATGGAAATAAACATCGGATTCATTGGTGATGACGTGGCTTTTTAGGGAATTGAGAAACGGTAAGTTAGAGTTTTATTTTCTCAGTTGGTTGCTCTAGCTTATATCTATATATGGTATTGTAGGAGTGCGGCGAAGATTGTATATGATCCCGATACGACGAATGATGACCCTTGAGATTGGCATCAATGTTTGTAAATTACTCTGTTGGAACCTTAGTTTTATGCATTTTATAGGATTTATTTTATGTTTTTCGTTCATGTGGAGGGTTGATCAATAGCGGGTGTCTGAGCTTCCCGCCGATTTTTGTTCGGTACTAGGCAATAAATTAATCACGTATTTAATGATGTCGACAAGGGATTCTAGGAAATAGCCCTCAGGGGCGCTCAAAATTCATTCAAGGCGATAGATAAAGCTCAAATACACGTCCTCCAGCTTCTCTCGCCTTTTTTTAACTGTTGGAGTCCCTTTTGTATTAAGTCTTGAAAAACTTCAGGAGAAAAGGTCAAATCTACGTAGAGCTACGTCGTAACGTAGCACTGATACCTGAGGTAGTGTAGTAGAGTAGTCCCCAAATACGGCCCAGCTGATAGATCTCTGTCAGCTACTAGTACTAGGACAGAAATCATACAGTTATGGATACGGAGCATGCTACAATTGGTCCAGTTGACAGGTTGTTAAGCCTGCTGAGGTGCTGTGCTCGATCGACGATGGGCACTATCTGAGTCCTGGTGGGTCGCTGATCTCATGTCGATCAGGGTGTCAAACAGGCTGAAGGTTACAAGCGCTCCTGCAGTGATACTTCTCACACAACTATTATACAGCTGAGTGTGGGGCCAAAAGGATAGGAGTTTAGAATAGAAGGCGCCGCAGCCGTCCATTCTCAACCAGATCCTCGTCGCAACTTGGTGTATGATTCGTGTGGAAACTGGGCATATGCTCTATATATTGTAGGTTATACCATAGATGAGAACCAGTGACCGTGAATGTTCAAGTTATGATTAGATAAGATCTAGAATCCTCAGCGGCGAGCGCCTTAGCGCCAATTCCCACCTGATCAACATGAGGCTTGTGTCAGGCTGGTGCCGAGGACATAGCTTTTGACGCCGTTGAACAACTGTCACAGTGCCGAAGGCCCGTTGTTGTCGACACCGTCAGGCACCCTTGCTTCTCTAACATGTCGACCAGATCAGTCTATCGCGGTTCCCGACGCAAATTAGTGCTTGCATTCGATGTGGGAACGACATATAGTGGCATTTCTTACAGGTAAAAAACTTCAAGACTTCGTTCAATAGGTAACCATACTCATACTCTCATCATAGCGTGCTCGACCCCGGTCAAGTGCCTGAAATCAAAGGAGTTACAAGGTTCAGTAATACTACCTGGGTGCCAGTCAACAATCATCAGGTGTTGACCATCCTGAGTGTAGATTTCCCGCTCATGAGCACATCAGTGGAGCCTCCAAAATCCCCACAGTGATCTACTACGATCAGAATGGAAAGGTTAAAGCAGTGGGTGCGGAAGCGATGAAAGAGGGCATATTCGAGGTAGCTGAAGATGAGAACTGGGTGAAAGCAGAATGGTAATCCTATTAATACGACTCCAGGATACTACATTTATTCATCATCGACATGGCTCCTCCCAGGTTTAAGCTGCACCTTAGATCGAAAGTTGGCGCTGGTCGTACTGTCGGTGGTGATATACCCCCACTTCCACTCAACAAGACTGTGGTAGAAGTCTTCGCAGACTTCCTCAGATACCTCCTGGAATGTGCATCTACTTATATCCAAGATACCCATGTCAATGGCATCGACCTATGGAACTCAGTGAAGTTTCAGATCGATTTCGTTCTTTCGCATCCGAATGGGTGGGAGGGTACACAACAGAGTGAGATGCGGAAAGCTGCGATACTAGCGGGGCTTATTCCTGATAACACGAGTGGTCATGCTCGGCTGTCGTTCGTGACTGAAGGAGAGGCTAGCTTGCACTTCTCTGTCCAGAATGGATTGCCAGCCGGAGCGATGAGGGTATGTAGGCAGTGCAAGTCAAAGCATTCAGATGGAATACTGATATATATCGCTAGAATGGTGATGGTATCGTGATCGTCGATGCAGGAGGTGGAACCATCGATATTAGTTCGTATAACAGAAACCCAAATTCGCCAAAGGAAAGCTTTGAAGAAATAGCTGCCCCACAATGTCCGTTACCATTGCTTTGAAATATTCCTGCTCCCGCTCACTATATACATCAGGTCATTTCCATGGATCTGTTTTCGTCACCATGCATGCAAGACTGTTCTTGGAGAGTATGTCTCCACCAAACTATGACCATCATAGTATGATTGATCCTCGTTGCGTAGGTTACTTGGCTGATTCACCTTTTCTCGACGATTTGGACCATATCGTCCGTTGTTTTGACAAGACAACGAAACTTCGATTTAGGAAGGCCGATGAACCCCAATATGTGAAATTTGGATCGACGAGAGACAACGACGAGAGCTACAACATTCGCTTCGGTCAACTAAAGTTGATGGGGTTAGTCCTTGTCATTGATTAGATTCGAATTTGCCCGACCTCAATCTTTTTCTAGGCCTGATGTAGCCCAATTTTTTCAACCTTCAGTGGATTGTATTGTCAAAGCAGTCCTTGACCAGAAGAGGATTGCACATAAACCGATCTTCGTAAGTTTTGTACGCCGTTCTCCAAACAATCGTTTTCCAACTTGCGAATTTAGCATGTCGTGCTCGTGGGCGGGTTCGCAGCTAGTGACTGGCTATACACCAAGGTACACGATGTGCTTAGTCCCCTTGGGCTGAATATTATCCGTCCTGAAAACCACGTGTAAGTATTCTCTAATGTTCAAACAATAATTCATGTTTTTTATCTTATTTTCCCTCAATATTCAGCAACAAGGCCGTGTCAGATGGAGCCATCTCATTCTACCTCGACCACTTTGTGAAAACTCGCGTTTCTAAAATCACATATGGAAACTTCTGCCACATCCCGTACGACGGAACCGCTTCAGACCACAAAGCACGGTCTCACAAGGTGTTTACCTCCGTCTCTGGTAACAAGCGGATAAGTGACTCTTTCGATATCATCTTACCTAAAGTGAGTTGTGTGTACCTTTCCTTAGTGCACATCCCTTCCTCAATATATCTTTATGTAGAATACCCAAGTATCGGAGACGAAAGAATTCAAAAAGTCTTATTTCAGAGAATCAGAGTCTGCAGCTGATTTTAGATCTGGTACTTTTTCTGTTTGGTGTTATCGAGGAGACGTCGCAACTCCAAAGTGGAAAGACATTGATACCAGTTGAGTTTCATTATTACCACCATTGTTGGTGCACCTTGGTGAGGTTTAATATTTTTGGTAGATCATTACACCAAGCTTTGTACCATAGAGGCCGATCTTTCTCGGGTACCTCTGCGTCCTCGACAAAAAGCTGCAGGAAAGGGAAATTTCTACCGAGTTGATTACGATATCGTTCTTTTGTTCGGAATGACTGAACTGAAAGCACAGATAGCCTGGAAGGAGAACGTGAGTGGTTTCATCTTTCAAACGGAAATGAACATCGGATTCATTGACGATGATGTGGTTTTTTAGGGATCTGAGAAACGGTAAGTTAAACTTTCATTTTCTCAGTTGGTTGCTCTAGCTTATATCTGTTATTATTGTAGGAGCGCGACGAAGATTGTATATGATCCTGATACGACGAATGATGACCCTTGAGATTGTCATCAATGTTTGTGAATCACTCTGTTGGAACTCTTAGTTTTATACATTTTGTAGGATGTATTTTATGCTTTCCGTACATAAGGATTTGGAGGAGGGTTGATCAATAGTGGGTGTCTGAGCTTCCCGCCGATTTTTGTTCGGTATTAGGCAATAAATTAATAACGTGTTCAATGTCTACAAGGGATTGTAGGAAATGGCCCTGGCAGGGGCGCTCAAAATTCATTCAAGGCGCTAGGGAAAGCTCAAATATACGTCCTCCGGCTTCTCTCTCGCGTTTTCTTAACTGTTAGAGTCCCTTTTGTAAGTCTTGAAAAAGTTGAACCCGCTTGAGTTTATTTGCTGCGGCCGATTGTGTGGTACTGGGAGAGAATTTGAAGGAGGGATAAGTGGAGCAGGGTGGTTACCTCTATGATAGATTGAAAATGGTGGTACAGGTGTGCTCAAAGACTTGAAGCTTGAACAGCGATCCACAAGAGCCACATGATGCTGGTAACATCTGCTGGCTCATGTCTCCCAATTTTCGCGTGTGTCGAGTCTTTTGATACATATTGAGTAAAAATGAGACTATAGTACACTACTACAAAAAATTTGAATTTGAACACATGAATTACTGTGCGACCCATGTCCTGTTTTTACCACGCCCCCAAACCTGTGCTAGAAAATCGTTATGTAATCTTCGGACTTTGAATTCCCGTCGCGTCGAGTTCACGCGACGACAGAGGCCTTTTGCTATCTTTTAGTATGAAAATTGTTATATTTAGCTAGGCACCATATAAATTAAAATTTGGGGCTCAGAGGATGGGTGTTTATGTGACTGCCTCGTCGGTAGGAAATGAAGCCAAAAGTGGTGCACGTGATCTACTAGCAACCGTGTGAATATATATTGCGTGCACTTGATTTCTTTTCAAAAAATCCTCGCCAGTAAAAGTCCGTGCATCACAGATATGCCCGAGAATTTGCCCCCCCCCCAAACCTTAAAAACCTCAAAAGGAAAAAGGTTGGATACACAGCCACCTTGCAAAGCTCGTTGCAAGACCTATCTATAAATAAATAGGACTCGTAATATATTGATATTAGAAAATGCAGTGTTTTAAGGGTGACTGGCTGAGCGCTGCATTTCATTTATACCCCGATTCAGCGCCATGGCTTTTCCTTGTTTCGTACAGCCCTCAATAATCCCAAGGATTTTGGCCCCAGACCTCGTCTTCTGTCAGATATTTGTCACCAAAGGCAGGCTTTTGTTGGGCTTTTGTTCCGCCACATCTTGCACGTATGATGGCCACCTTTTATTGGACAGTCTCGGAATCGATTCCTGGTCGCAATGTCATTATTGAAGGCTTGGAACAGTCGGAGGTAAAATATCAATGATGGAAAATCTGAACTGTACGGTAAGCTGCCAACCAGAATAGTTTTTGGATCTTCTGTGTACATCTCAGGTCGATCAAATTCTAGACAACTATCCAGGAGGTTACATATTACGATCACGTCGGAGAATAATTTATATCTAGGACATCTAAGCACACCTTATCGATTATCTCCCACGTGTCGTAGTTCTAAGGATGATGGTTTCAATAAAATCTCTCAAAAGGTTTCGAATCTTTGGATAGGTTCTTCTCCTGCCATATTTCCTGATACAGAGATCCCCCTCAGTAGTTACTAGTAGTTAAAAAAGTCAGATAGTCGTATGCTCTTTATCTTGTTGACAGGAGTAAGTACGTTGAGAGATAGATGTTGTGCTATTTTTGATCGCTTGGAGAGTGTATGGATCCGCGCAAACACCTGTCAGGTATATAGTGTGCACTACTTTATTCTGTCTACCAACCCTTTTCCTCTCCCACCACTACCCATGGATAACGAAAAAGGTCTGAACCCAGGATTAGAAGATGGTCTGCCAGACACCCGGGTCAATGAGGATGGTCTGTCAGACACCCGGGTGTATGTCGTACAGGCGAATCCGAAGTAAATTCCTTCTCCTGTTTTTCACTGCCATCAGTGACCACTAACACCCATTAGATTTCATTTTGACGCCCACGACCTCGATCGCGTCCAAAGATGCCTGAAGCAACGCCATGTACAGATGTATGTATTCCATAGATTATATTCCATTTTTTCAGGGCTCATGAAACCATTAGGATTGCTGTAAGAACATCATTCCTATCAGTTCCAATAAGCCTGCGTCTAATCATTGGTCGAAGATTGCCGGAACCATAGGGACAGGATTGTTCTTGGGTTCTGGTCATGCTCTGCAAGGCGCAGGTCCGCTAGGGGCCTTGATAGCTTATGCCCTGGTGGGGACCGTTGCCTATTCCGAATTCGTTTGTACATTCGCTGTGCTACTAGGGTTCCCGTAAAGCTAACTAGCGTTCTACAGTTCTCTTTGCGCGATTGGTGAAATGACTACATGGGCACCAATATCAGGAACATTTCCTCAAGGGGGCACCGGGATCAAAATGCCGGACCGGTACCTGGTTAGTTAGTCCAGCCGGAGGCCCTGAAAAAAAAAAAAGGACTTCACCAGAACAGGGGTTTAAAACATCAATTTGAAGCTAGTAAGGCCTTACTACATGCATAAGATGTGCAGAAATGAGTTTCTCTAGTAGCATAGGTCTGGTGTAGGTAGATAAGACTGTAATATTCATATTTTATGGGTGATCACACTATTTACAACCAGTATCTATAGGCAGTTTGAAATGCACTGAATATCCCTTCACCCAGGTACTTGATGGTTGATCAGGTGGCACAATCAAATGTAATCAGCAATAATCAGTCTGGCTGTGAAACTCAATGGGTAAGTACCACATTATCAGGTAGGATTGTGCTGCATTACTTACCTGAGATGTTAGTATCACCTCTAATACCTAGAGTTGGAGCCCCAGAATTAGGTTTGCACTGCTTGCAAGGTGTCTTCTGAGGCAAGGGGAGGCAAGGAAGAGGTGAGGATAGGATGATGTCATATTGCCATATATAGATGTGTGCCTGATTACATAAGTTAGTTAGTCCACCCAAAGTTGGCTTAAAAAATAAATCGACCCTGGGTATTTTTTTTTGATCCCGGTGCCCCCTTGCATTTCCTCACTTTGGTACGTCAATTTTGCCATAATGGCAGAACTCTGCAGAGACGACCTAGTATTTATCAACGCAACGTGAAGCTGCTAGATGGGTCGATCCTGCTTTGGGTTTTGCTGTTGGATGGGTAAGTTACTGGATGTCGTCTATTACCCCCGCCCCTCTAAAATTGGAAGCGCTCAGAACTATTTTTATACCAATGCGTGAGTAAATGTCTGAAAAATCAAAAAAAACATATGGGGTATCATAGAGTGATAGAGGACCATGTCAGGTGCTATAAGGTTGTCAGGTGGCAGGTCACTATGTCACTTTCAATCAACGTTTATAATCTTTGATAGACTCTGCACTGTATACAGACACTATCAATACTTAAAAACTGTACCAGGATGGGTAGGGCCTGACATATCCTGATCCACCTTGTTGGTACTGAGAGACCCAGGCTATCAGGTGAAAAATACTACACTTACTGTCTTACCAGAATTTCCGACCTTACTTTACTTACTTACTTATCAAGTATTTACTTACTTATTAGCATCAGTAGTTTAGCAAATAGCTTTTTTCTGCTTGTACAAGGGAAAAAAGTGGCAAAAAGGGACAAAAGCGGCAGGTTCAAAAAGCCACGTGCCTAATTCAAAAAAGCTGGCTACTTTTTACGTTGCTCAAGGGAAAGGAAAAGCAGAAAAGCTACAGAAAGTGACAGAAAGCTAGGAAAAGCGAAGTATGTATCTATATAATTCTGCTGACAAGTATTATGAGTATTAAATGCAGGATCAAGCACAAGATTTGACTGGGCTACAAAAATTGAAGACACAAGCACGATCATTGTCCAAGATAGACAAATCGGCGTCAAGTGTATTGTCATCGCTGTCCTCGGAATGTCCCAAACAGGCCGCCACCAATTCTTTCCAGCGAGTTTCTGGGACACCTTTCTTTCCTTTGAAACCGTCGTAGTATGTATCAACCTGTGATCCCCAAAACTCCTTCGAGAATTCCTTCACCTTAGTGGATGGCTTGGAAAGATGTTTGACAGCACGCTCAAGCTGGAATACAAGCCTGTGAGAAACAGCCTGAGATCTATCATTACTTGGGCTGTACTTACCGCTCCCATGATCAACGCGACAAGACCTTTTGGATATCCATTGTCCGAGACTGAGCCAGCCCTGAGGCTAAGAAGAGGGGTAGCAAGGTTGATGATGAAAGGGCTGAGCAAGCGACCTCCAGGAAACTGTATCTATCAGAGCTATACTTCTTTGGGGCAGAAATATTAGCTTACTTCATATGCCAGATCTTTCTGGTCAATTGGCGAACCCATTGGCGATGGCTCCTTGAAAAAAGTGGACCATCTGTGACACATAGAGCCCACCGAAGCCAGTGCTTGGCTGCTTGCTCATCTTTGAAAGTGTCGAGCTGCTTTTTCACAAGGTTGATGGCATTGGAACCGATATTGGACTGTTTCTCGTTGACATGATTATACACCTAGACAGAAAAGAGAATCAAAATTGTGATAATAGAACAGAAAAAATGGCTCAGCAATAAATAGATAGCATCTGACGAGGTAATTGTATACTCAATGTTGGGGTAAACCTCTTCGATGATGACCTGCAGCAAGGCAACAAATCAATCGCTTCCATGATAGAAGGCATCAAATGGCTTATCAGAGCTGAAGAATTTGTCATAAAGTGTTGGAAGGAAGCTGCCCCGCCACTCTGCTTCTGTGAATTCTAGGAGATGAGACATTTGGACATTATTACCATTCAAGCATTGAGGCTTTGACTTCACGGTGACTGTGGTCTTGACTACAGAGCCTTTCTTGGACATTTGTGCTTTGACTGGCATGGAATCTTCCTTATGCTTCTCTGTCTTGACGTGAACCAGGGGTGGGATCTTCACTGCAACCATTTTTGCAGCTGCACGAGGAGCATACTCCTCCTCAATAGACACAAGCTTGATTGACTCCATATCAGAAATTTTATAAATTTGTAGAGAAGGTACTTGCCTCATTTCGGAGTGAGAGGTCTCATTTGGCTTGCTGAGCACCCTTCGTCAGCTCTTCTTCGGTGAGTGTGTGAGGTCCAGGCTTCGATGAGGGAGGGAACAGATTGACACCTTCTGCATCAGAATCTTCGAGTCCACCGGCCAAAATCTGGACATGCATTTGCTTTTTCACAGGTTCCTTGATCAAATCGGCCTCCAAGTTCCAATCTGGGAGAAGCCCGGATGCAAAAGTGACCTTTTGGGATGTCCTGTTATCTTATCAATCAATGTCATTTGTAAACGCCAGGCTGTGACTCACTTCTTCCCACCTTTCCCTTTCTTCTTACCACTGTCTACTTGTGCTTTGAGCGCTTTGATCTGCTGTTGAAGCGCTTTGTTCGTCTCCTGTTAGGCAAGGTGAGTACTTTGGTAGCCTGAATTCAACTTGGAAATCTGACCTTCAGTGTCAGTGCATCTTCAGCCCCACCATCCGATTCAGATTCGGAATCCTCAATGGCTGCGTACCCTATGAACTCCTCACCACTTTCATCCTCAATCTCGGCAAAGGTCCTGATGGTTCGGATGGCAGTTTCAGCCCTGTCAATGTCCTTGTCGATGTCCATCTTTGCCATTATGCGATGATTCTCCTTGGTAAGTTCATCTTGTCGTTTCTTTTCCGCTTCTGCCTTAGCCTTATCGGCGGCTATCTCTTCCCTAGTTCGTCGTTTCCGTTTCTGAGGCCCTGCAGGCTTTGCGACGTGAGCTCGATCTGAGCGTCGTACTTGAGCCTCAGGTTCGGGTTGCTTCGGCTCCTTCCTTGTCCTTGTCGTCCTGGTGGCGACCACTTGGTCAGGTTCACTGGTTGGTGGGTTGTCG
Organism: Phlegmacium glaucopus; assembly: GCA_015039465.1. Taxonomy (NCBI): domain Eukaryota; kingdom Fungi; phylum Basidiomycota; class Agaricomycetes; order Agaricales; family Cortinariaceae; genus Phlegmacium; species Phlegmacium glaucopus. Next base: position 65,696 of record MU130477.1, on the reverse strand, counting down.
GCTTTGACCTGCTGTTTAGACTTGCTGACAGCTGTCTTAGCTTTCTTGCCTGGTGGAGGCTGTGCCACCTCTACAACATCGAGGGTATCCACCTCAAGAGACCGCTTGCCCTTCGTGGCACCAGCTTTCTGCATTGTGAGGGGAATGTCATGGGTACGAGCCATTTTTGTGGTTCAGGTTTGGATAGGATTCAAAATGGGGTTGACCTCAAAGTAAGCGTGGCTTAACTCTAAGATGTGGGTTGAGAAGCTAATGTGGATATTAGTTTTGAGATGAAGTTGGAAGGCTTGTTGTGTTAGGGTGGAGACGTGTCAGTCTCCGTTCGTTTGGTTGGGGAAGAGGTGTTAGCTTGGGGCTGACACATTTTATTTGGTCAGGCATGGATCTTGGTCAAAATCCCCAAAGTTGTGTGTTTTCCTTGTTTGTTTGTAACCTTAAGACGTATTGATATTTACCAAGTCAGACTCCCCACAATACATCTCCCTTCTTGACCAATTTCTTCCATGCCCAAAGATTTCCCTTGCACTCATCCTGGCTGCCATCGCACCTTTAAGCGACCCAGCAACCGAACACAACATTATAACACTCATCATTGCCCACTGTCCCCCGACTCTGAACCTGATCCAGCTCATGAATTCCACATCAAATATCACCCGAAGCTAAATGGTACGTACCCATCCCATTTTGTGGAAGACTCTCTGCTGATTGCACTTTACAGCTTTGCCCTGCGACAAGGATGGGAATTTTCTACCTGCGCATACTCGACCACCACCTCTTGATGCACCTGATGCAACCGAAGACAATATGTACCACCCTTTTGAAGATCGACTTGCATTCGACTGGGCCTACTACCACTTTGCAGAGCTTCAGTCATCCGAGCGTGAAATCAACAAGGGCTTGAACCTTTGGCTCGCCGCAAGTTTAAAAGCGGGCGATGACACACCACTACCTTGGTCTTCAGCAGAGGAAATCTATCAAACAATTGATGCAATTCAAGAGGGAGACGCACCATTTGACACCATCTGCTTCAAATATGCAGGTCCAATTCATCCCAACCCGCCAGCCTGGATGACAGAAACATATGAACTCTGTACACGAAATGCTCGAACCCTCTTGCACCACCAACTTGCCACGACTGACTTCACAAGTACCTTCACTCCCAGACCTTACCGCCAATTTGATCACACTGGTGATCGTGTGTGGTCTAATCTGATGTCTGGAGATTGGGTATGGAATGAAGCAGTGCGTATTCGACAAAACTTCTGTACATTGTACTAACTCCAATCTCAGGATACAATTACTCAAGACAAACGTACACATGGGGCTATGCTTGTACCCATTATATCTGGCAGCGACAAAACGACGGTTTCCGTCGCAACTGGGCATCAAGAATATCACCCAGTTTATGAGTCGCCTGGGATCATCACAAATACTGCTCGACGCGCTCATGGGAATGCAGTCCTTCCAGTCGCATTCCTTTCTATCCCGAAAAGTTTGTCATGATTTTTTTTTTGCTTCGACATATTTCACTAACCTATTATATCACTGTAGCAAACAAACGTCAATGAAAATGACCTGAATATCAGTGTTTTGTCCGCCAGATGTACCACATGTGCCTTGCCCGAATTTTCGCACCACTTCGATCAGGAATGACGGTCCCAGAGGTTGTCCGTTGCCCTGACGGTCATTTCAGAAGAGCGATCTACAGTCTTGGGCCATATATTGCTGATTATCCTGAACAGGTTTGGCTGGCAGGAATTGTTCAGGGTTGGTGTCCGAAGTATGTGTTTCAATCATAGTCTATGTTAACTCAGAGCTAATCGACATCTTAGATGCGAGGCAAAGCCAGATAATTTGGATGATAACCTCAATGAGACCCGCCGTCGTAAACATGAAAGGACTGACTTCATCATCAAATGCTTTGATCCCGGCACTGTCTGGGAAAATTATGGGATCCGGAGTGATGTCGTTGTAAGTCGTTCTGATTTCAAACACTTATCTTGAATTAATCAAACTCTAAGTCATTTACTCATGGATTTCCACGTGCCAATATCCACACCCTTCTGTCACCCGATCTCCTTCATCAACTCATCAAAGGTACCTTTAAGGACCACCTAGTGACATGGGTGAATGACTATCTCCACATCAAGTATGGTGAGGCTCGAGCACTTGAAATAATACATGACATTGATCGACGGTAAGTAATAATGCCTAGTATACAATATATTGAACCTAACCTGACCCTCAATAGCATCTCTGCAGTTCCATCATATGCAGGGCTTCGCTGATTCAGCGAGGGTCGAGACTTCGCACAATGGACTGGAGATGACTCAAAGGCATTAATGAAGGTACTATTGAACCCTATCTATGCCTGAATGCAACAATACTCACATTGCAAATAGGTTTATATTGCTGCAATTGCTGGCCATGTACCGTCAACAATGGTCCAGTGCATATCAACATTTATGGACCTCTGTTACATATTCCGGCGAAATGCAATTACTGCCAGTGCCCTTGCGACTGCCGAAGCACTCCTCAAGTGATTCCATGAACTCCGCTGCATCTTTATCACAGAAGGTGTTCGCGAGTCGATTTCTTTGCCACACCAGCATGCACTCCCTCATTATCTCACCTCAATTACCTTGTTTGGGTCCCCCAATGGCCTTTGTTTGTCAATCACAGAATCAAAGCATATCAAAGCTGTGAAAGAGCCTTGGTGCCGGTCAAGTCGCTTCAGGGCGCTCATCCAAATGCTATGGACAATCATTTGGATGGAAAAGCTTGCTGCATTATGATGTAGATTATTAAGAGAAGGATTGCTCCGTGGCAGCACAGCGGCTCATTTTGCTTCAAATCAAGGTGAAGAAGGTGAGCTCAATGGTGATGAACCAGCTGGCAGCAACAGGGGTGGTGGATCAGATGATGATGAGGATGCAAACCAAGAGAAGCAAGGTGTTGAGGGGCGTCTGGACGATGCAGGGCCTGAGAATGGACCACCATCTCTTTCATTGATCATGTTGGCGGCTACACCAGGTATTTCAAAAGTCTATGTTCAATATTGAATATATACTTATCGTGTTTCTCAGTAAGACGGTATCCAAAAGACCTTCACAAGTTGGCACAGTACATCAATGAACCCAACCTCCCGTCTGCATTCAAGTCATTCCTCTATTCCATCCGACACCCTAACTGCCCAGTCCCAGATGATGTTGAAACCCGGGTCAATTTCAGCAGCAAGATCTACGTTTTTCATTCTGCCATTACCTGCTTCTATGCCCCCAGTGACCTTTGTGGCCCTTGTGGGATGTACCGCCAACGCATTCGATGCAATCCCTCATGGTATGGCCACCCCCGACATGATACTGCTTTTGTTGTCGAAGACGAGAATCAGCCTGGGATGCAAGGGATGCACATTGCACGAATTCGCCTCCTGTTCTCGTTCACAGATTACGAGACCAACGAAGCAGGAAAACAAATTCAGTGTGCTCTTGTGAGCTGGTTTGTGCCTGCTTCTGAACAGCGTGACCCCGATACTGGCATGTGGACCGTCAAACCTGAAGGGATACGAAGGCATCAGCCAGTCCAGGTGATACCGTTGAAGAGCATTGCAAGAGGAGCTCATCTATTGCCTAAATATGGTGTTGGGATGTTGCCTGACTACGTTACGCATGTCAATGCCCTCGACACATTCCAAACTTACTTCGTGAACCCATACATAGACCATCATTGCCACGAATTTCTGTCAGATTAGTAATTTAGTCTAGTTTGTTGACCAGTAGTTAGCTTCTTCACTTTTTAGCTTTTCACTTTTTGCGAAACCCAGAAAAGGCTGAAAAGGGTTGAAAAGTGAAAAAGTAAAATGCTAACTTGCTGATGTATTACTAGTAGTATTTTACTCATTATTATTATTAACATTAGTAGTATTTACGGCCACTTAACTAGTTACTTAATTAATTGTTAGTAGTAGTATTATTATTAGTATTGTGAGTTAGGCAAAAGGGAAAGATTTTAACATCTACCGGGAATCGAACACATGACCCATTATGACAAGTCACAGCACTAAAGACCACTATACCATTATTCCATGTATACATAAAGAAACTAACAGCTATATATACCCTTCTCTCCTGACTAAATAATATATTCTGGCACTTCCTGAAGGGCTACTACCATGTATTTTATACCAAAATGTTCAGAAAAATGAGAGGAATCCATTGGTAATAAAATAGTGATGTTGAACGCACTTTTATACATGTTATATGCAAAATAGTGCAAAATATCCAGTAAAATGATGTGCTCTATGCTTATAAATATGCCTACCATGACATATTGTATATCGTTAGAAAGCTACACATTGGGGGAATCTAACCATATTATGAGCGTGGGAATATGAGCATTTTTGAAACATTAATACACATAAAGTGCATAAAAGCACACATCAGATGTGTGTTTCACATCACTATTTTATTACCAATGGATTACCCTCATTTTTCTGAACATTTTGGTATAAAATACATGGTAGTAGCCCTTCAGGAAGTGCCAGAATATATTATTTAGTCAGGAGGGCAGAGTATATATATTATAATCAAAAAACTAAGTTAAAGTAATGATATAATTTTTAAGTTCTTCAAGGAGCTCCAATGCTCCAATGATGATGCAAATGGAGCCCATCACAAATGTGGGTTGTTCTATACTTATCCAACTTGCTTTACCACTTTAACACCACTGTTGATGACATGAATCTAAAATTTCCAGGGATTGCATTATTTTGTAGATATAACCAATGGTGATATATATCTATGAGCAGGAAATTGATCACCAGAGAATTTAATGTACAATAAAATCTGTTTAAAACTCTACCCTCAATAAAGGAATGTCTCAGCTGACTAGAAATTATATTGAGCTGATACAGCCCATGTAGACTTCATTTCAGAAGCTGGTCACAGTGTATAGTAACCTTACATGTGCTGATAATCTCACAGGCCAATGCTGATCAGGTCTTATGAGGCAGTTGGCAGACCGTGCAAGTGGTGACCAGGATATATAAATCAATTACCAATCATTATACTCACCTGAAAAGGACTTGATATGTTTCACCGCCGGACCTGGTCAGGCTTTGTCAAATCTTATTTTGCCCTATGAGGCTGTCAGGTGCCACAATGCCTGATCGGATGAATTTGATTTTTCAGACAAATGGGATTGATCACTGGCACCTGGGCACTCCAAGTTAACATACGACTGTATAGCATATCGACACCTGTCGAAATCACAGCTGCTGTTATTGTTCTGTCTTTCTGGGACAGCAACATAAGCAAACTTGTTCTTCGTTTTGCTGATTGTAAACACTCAATATAGACATCTCACGTGCCAGCATACACTGGTGTAAGCTTCAACAACCACCTACTTGTATCGAAATTGGACCTCATTCCTTGACATCAAGGTTCTTTGTGTACTCGTTTCTTTGGTCAACATCTTGGGTGTTCGGTAAATTAGACCCATCCCTCTAACCATCTATGTTCTAACCTTACTTCTATTCAGATACTTTGGAGAATGTAAGGTCATTTTGATCCTAAAATCCAACAACGCTGACTCGGATGGAATGATTCTCAGCTGAATTTGCATTCTCTCTTATCAAATGTGTGTTTCAAATGATCGGGTCCTAATATCTTCATTCCAACTTATCCTCTCTTATCATACTCTTATCATCCGCTTCTAGTAACTCTTATCACCAGTCTAATCCTTGCCGGCCTCGTTATTGACTTAGGAGGAGGCCCTGACCATGATCGCATTGGCTTTAGAGTAAATGTGTCTTCGCTTTGCAGGTTTGACAATGACTAATAAACTTAACAGTTCTGGAAACATCCCGGTCCTATTGCTCGTGCTGGTTTGGTGCATTCACATATTGGTGTAGATTGTTTCCTCGCAATTTTGGGTGTCATTGTTCAAGCTGCCTTCTCGTTCCAAGGCATGGAACTGGTCGTCATGTAAGTTGGGACAGATTATGTCCGAGCCTGTCTCTTTTTAGTTCTTATTTCTGATGTTGGACCCATTAGTGCTGCATCAGAAACCGAAAGTCCTCGTCGCAACATTACCAAGGCTGTCAATCGAGTTTTCTACCGCATTCTAATTTTCTATGTATGCCATACAGTTAATCACATTTTTACACAACAGCTGATGATGTGGTGCTATCATAGATTCTTGGTATTCTTATCATAGGAATGTTGGTCGCATCTGATGATCCTAACTTACTCAATTGTAAAAGAGTTTGCAACTACAAAGACAATTGGCACTGATAATTAACAAAACAGCGACTCAGGCTGGCACTGCTGCACAATCACCCTTTGTAATCGCAATGAATCGTGCTGGCGTCAAAGGTACTTATATTTCACTCCATTCCTGGTTTAGTCACTAACACCCCACAAAAACACAGTTCTTCCTCATATTATCAATGGAGCTGTTTTCACTAGTGCATTCTCAGCCGGGAACAGTTTCCTGTTCTGCTCGTCCAGAGTTCTTTATGGGCTTGCACTTCGAGGACAAGCGCCAAGATTCTTTACCTATTGCACCAAGAATGGTCTTCCTCTATTTGCCGTTTTGTTCTCAGTAGGTGTATACTTGGTTTCAATAGCGAATTAATCTTCCCTCTTTATTTTGATCAACTAGAGCGCTTTCAGCTGGTTTGCTTTCATAAACGTGTCAAATGGTGGTGCGACAGTCTTCAAGTAATGTGTCCTTTTTCTTTTCCTGTTGCGAATTTAACTGCTCTCCGCAGCTGGTTCGTCAATCTGTCAACTACCGCAGGTTTCTCCAGCTGGTTTGCGATGAATTTGACATACATCTTTTTCCGTCAGTCTACTATGTACATTTTTAGGCATTTCCTGACTAAATATTTTTAGGGCGGGGGATGATAGCACAAGGGTTCGACTTGACAAAGAATGCTTATAACAACCGTACATCAGTACAACAGCATCCCCTTTTCGAGTCCCTTTGGGCCACTTTTTATCGCTTCCGCTTTTCAACCACTTTTGTGGCCGCTTAAATTGCCTTCCAGGTCAACTTTTCTGTACCTATTGCAGCTTTGGGAGCTTTGCTAGCTTTTGAAATTTCCGCCCTATAAGTTGGTCCTAGATATTAAAAGGCAATCTCGTGTGCATGGTGATCTACATATTTGTTTACATAGAATGTTTTAAAGGCATCTAATGATCTAGAAAAATTAAATAATGGATCCGAGGGGAGGAATTGTGGCCCGGCAACCCCAATCAAATGTGCACCGCGCAAAACACTGTCCAGATGAATTACTTCGAGTACCCGCTGCCCTCGCTGAAAGTCTGGTTCTACCATCCACATTCCAGTTTCGTCGTCAGGACTGTCTCCAACTGTTGAAAACCAATGAACGAGGGCACATGGATATGTAATGCCCTCATGTTTGAAAGAAAAAAAGAGAAAAACACAAGCAACTAGTGCTGTGCTTGGCCCGGCTTCAGGCCGTGAGCCAGGCCAAGCCGGGCCAAAGTAACGGCCTGTGACGGCTTTTGGCCTGGCCTGGGATTTGAAAAGCCAAAGCCAAGCCATCAGGCCGCGGCTTTTCAGTAGGCTTTTTTAGGTTTTTTATTTATTTTTCCAGCTGTATACTGGTGTTATATAGTTAGTAGTAACATATAAACAGATGAACATTGTATTTAAATGTGAAAATTGATGATATATAGTAGTAAATTATTAGTAATATCTATTAATGGACAGCCAACGGCGTCCAGCTGAGTGGCAAAGCATGCACTGATGCCTTTTTCTCGTGACCATCACTATAGTATAGCTTGAAACCCTATTCTCCTTATGTTAGCAGGTACTTAGTAGAAATTAAAATTAAAATAAAATAATAAAAATAATAAAAATAAAATTTGGCAAAAGCTGTGGCCTGAGCCGGGCCAAGCCAGGGCCAGGCCGTGGTTGACGGCTTTGGCTTGGCCTGAGGATTAGGAAAGCCAAAGCCGCCTCAGGCCAAGCCAAAGCCGGGGCTTTGAGGCCAAGCCGGGCCGGAACAGCACTACGAGCAACAAGCAAACCTTCGAACCCTGGGGCATCTGAGTCTGAGTTTCCTACAAAAATACAATCCCGCCGGGGCGCACCACCATACCATGACTTAACAGATCTTATTCGTTCATGGCGCATGCCACCAATTCCAGACAAGTCACTGGGTGCATAGAAGACAGCTCGAGCAGAATTGTAGACATATACCTTTCCTGGAATCTCAGGAAGGTCGGTGGTGGGTAAGCGTGAAGCTGGGATGTCAGAATCGGGGTTGAGCATATTGAAAAGGAAGTGGCGAGTGAGCAACGGCAGGTGGGGTTGATTCACTGCATTGGCAAGCAGGTGGATGTCACGAGGCAACCGACGGACTAACTCAAGAAGGTGAGTTGTTAAATGTCATTAAACAATGAATATGATTTACTGTGGGTTTGTGCAAGCTTAACCTCTGCCTGAGACTCTGGCTCATCAACAGCTCCTGCATCATCTCGGTTCCGCTCTTCCAAGCCTCTTCCTTCATCCCCTTCACCAGCTTGAGGTTGGATAGGTTTCGGAGCTTCATGCAAAGAAAGCAGTGATGCGATATTCCCTGCCACGTTAGGACCGTCCAGCATTCCACAGGCCTCGAAATCCACGCGCGCAGCCGCGATCTTGTCAATTTGTTGGTTGGTAATGAGCATTTGGCCCAGGGGTTTGTTTCGGCTTGATCTTCGATAGGGTTTCTTTACGGCTTTAATGTGCTTTGATTCCGTAATTGATGAACAGAGTCCATTCGGGGCGCCAAACTGTGTGATGAGAAATGGATAATGAGATAAAGAATGTTGGCGTGGAAGCGAAAATCCTTCAGGTCGGACGTCAACCTCTCGAAATATTTCTCGTTGTTCATGGAAATGAGAGAGGGCCATGTTGATCTCCGAGAGTGCATCTTCGTCAATGACATTGCGTCGGACCAGGTAACAGAAATGGATGAGTGAGGAAACAGCTTGCACCATCTGCGTAGGAACGTGGCCAGCAATGGCAGGAAGGTAGACCTTTATAGAAATTATAGTAAGATTAGTAGCTCATCCCCAACGCCGACGCTAGTGCCGCTCACCTTCATTAGTCCTTTAGAATCATCCCCTGTCCACTGTTTAAATCCTCGTCCCTCGTGAAAATGGCGCAGGCCAGGAAACGATGGCACAGCTGATATTCTAAAAAATTCAGTAGGAAACCATAAGTCATGTTCCGTCTGGCAAGGGGAATCATTTGGACTCACCGGCGGTCAATATCAGCAAGGATTGCATCCGCTCTTGATTTTGGGTATGAGTCTTTAATGTATTGCTCGACCCAGTCCACGAGGTGGTCTTTGAAGGTCCCCTTGATGATTTGATGAAGAAGGTCGGGTGAAAGGAGTTCGTGAATGTCAGCCCTCGGAAAGTTGTTCGTAAATGGCTTTGTATGAAGGAATGGTTACCTCAAATGTTATACCAAGTAGAACAAGGAGAAAAACGCACAATAAGGTCTCCAACAATTCCATAATCATCCCACAGCTCCTTGAGATCTATTGCTGCTGATTCAAGTAGTACATCAGTGTGCACACGAGACCGCAGTCCACCTTCACCATCCAAATTTTCTGGAGAGGCTGTACATCTGGAAAGAATTAGTGAGACATTAATGAGTATAAATTGGAACGAACCTTGGGCACCAGTTCTGGACAATGCAAGCAAGGAGAGCTTGCTCGGGATAATCAGCAATATAAGGTCCAAGACCATAGATTACACAGTAATAATGTCCATCACCACAGAGCGTTATACGGGGTGTGGTCATATGGGGGCAGAGGGAAGAAAGAATGTGCTCCAACGAGGAGTGAAAAAGTTGTTGACAAAATTTACGAAAGTCTGCCTTATCCGAATATTCACGCGTTGCTTTACGTGTGGCAGGTGTCAATAGAAGCCTTCAAAAATGTCAAACGGCAGGTGCTCACTTTTTGGAATGGCAAGAAACCCAATCAGTGCAACAGCATTCCGATGGGCTCGTCTTACTGAATTGTGGACATTGCCCAGCGATGCGTACAAAGGATAAAAGTCATTCTGTCCTGTTGCGACAGAGACTGTTGTCTTGTCACTACCAAGAACAACAGGTGCAAACATAGCACCATGCATTGTCTCATCCTCCCCAATCTTATCCTGATGTCAGCGGTCAGTCAAAATCATAGCAGGAATGACTTAGAATCATGCGGTACGCACTGCCTGTTCCCATGCCCAATTTCCTGACATGAGATCACGATAGCGGCGCTTATCCTTTCTGAATACACGCTTCGGGGCATAGTCAATGTGACCTTTGAAGTCTGGATTGCCAATCTGGCTTTCCATGACCTTTAAGGGGTCACGGAACCATACTTCATACTTTTGATCCATCCATGGAGTAGGGCTACCAAAGTTCAGTTCAGAACTGAGGCAGAGAACCAGAACTGACTGAACTGAACTGAAAGTTCAGTTCAGTTCAGTTCCAGTTCAGCCTTACACCAGTCAGTTCTGGTTCGCAGTTCAGGGATTCTTAAAAATTTCTGAACTGGTTTGAACTGGACTGAACTGCTGAACTATTTTACCCTGGGAGGATGGGAAATTCCTACTTTTTGACTTGCTATTTTCTGAAAATTGATCTCTTGGTAATGTATGAACATTGTGAATGATTTGGCAGGCTTTTTGGGCATAGAATAATGGCTGAGGAAAGAGGTAATGGCCACATTTTGTAAGTGATGACATTATATAACCATATATTAGCACTACCTATTTGGGAAAATATACAACATTTTCAATGTTACATATGAAGCTGATGCTCATGAAAGTTTTAAAGCTTTTACAGTAGTTAATCAAGTAAATATTAAGCAAGTGCAGTATATTCTCAGGTATTTTTCAATAAATTCTTAATTTTCTGATTTTACAATCAGTTCATCAGTTCGAACCAGTTTAGAACTGAACTGAACTGATTAGAACTGGTTCTACATAGTTCAGTTCAGTTCAGGTTCAGTTCAGCTGAGAGGGTATCAGTTCAGTTCTCAGTTCAGGTTAAGGAGGTGAAGAACTGAACTGAACTGAACTTTGGTAGCCCTACCATGGAGGTTGTGGTTGTCCTTCTGCAGGTCTTTCACCATCGTATGATACTGAAAAGCTGTCCCAGGGTATATCACCCTGCTTAATTGAGTCAATAATCGAATACAATTCTTTATGACCAGAGACTGGTGGGGCATCGTCATATAATGCACCAAGAATGTTAATAAGCCTATCGATCTTTCCTGCTGACATCTCCTCATGAACAAACAAGAATTCGGCAAGCTCAAATTCGGCACGACTCAGAAAAGGCGAGTAGTCATCTTCAGCGCGAGGTTTTGGAAGTGGAGGGGCTGAACCTGTTTCGAGGTCATTCCCCTCAGAGTCGCAAGGAACTCCTGTGATAATTTCAATACAGTTTATTCAAACACAGAAGTTGATTTAAACTCGCACCGTCAAGGAGTGGGTGCTTCTCAATCTGGAGACCATTCAAAATGAGGGGTCGAGGACTTCGAGGCACCAAGATAGGAGATCCTGCTGATGTGCGGTGTGGAGAACGGCGAGAAGAGAATGTTGGACTTGGAGGAATGGGAGAATTTGGGTTTGGCTGAGAGTCGCTCGAAGGACTTGGACTCGGAGAGGTGTTTACCGGAAAAAGCAGTGCGGCTGGGATTATATGCTTGGTGTTGTGGTGCTGTCTCAGGCCGCGTGCAGTTGTGCAAGCCTTGGAACATCCTGGCACATCGCAAACAAAGACTGCTGGTCGGAATGACTTGCGTTTGGGCTGATGAGCTTGCATTGAAAAGAGCGGCTGAGGGGAGAAATAAAAGGAAAAAGAATCTATTCTAAGTTGGAGGGAAAGCCCCTCACATGATCAGTGTTCAACGGTTGGGTTTTGTTGAAATTGTTTTGCTTAACTGTTGTACCAACTCCTCCCGAAGTTCAACCAGTTCAACCATGGCCCCAAAGTCAGTGCCAAAGTCCGCCAGCATTCCACTACCTCCTTCACTTTGAGCTCGTACCACAGAGAGCCAGAAACACCCCGGAGCACCAGACAAGGCGCGTTCAAGGAGAAGTACACAAGAAGTCCAGGCTGAGAAAGCTGCAAAGCAGAAAGCCATACTTGATGGGCAGAAGGATCGAGAGAAGGCCATCGCAGAAACAGCCCGAGTTGAAAATGAACTTGAAGAACAGTACCAAGAGAAGCTTCGGAACGCCAATCACCCACCTCCAACTACACAGAAGAAAGTAACTCGTCCCCGAGCAGCCAAGACCACAACCGCAGGTACTTACTATGATTATCCTTTGCGTCTGAGTTTCTCTCATTGTCTTAACATACCAGAGGTGGAAATAGACTCGGAGCCTGTGGAGGTTCAAGATCTTAGCAGTGACAGCATGGATGAGTACGTTGCGCCAGCACCAGAGGAAGACGATGACAAAGAGGACGATGACAAGGATGGAAAACTTGATATCTCAGAAGAAGAAACAGCCAAAAAACCACATGAACATAAAGGAAAGAAGCCAAAGGGAACTCTAAGAGCCCAGGTGGGTACTGCGGCCGAGAAATTTGCCATGGTGGCCCCCAGAAAACGTAAGGTTGAGAAGGATTCTGCCAGTAACATGTGAGTATTCTTGATGATAATCTGTTGACAAAGTTCCTTAATCATCACATATCCCACAGCCATGACGAGGGTCGACATCCCTGGAAGAAGGTGAAAAAAATCGACACTGGTCTCCATTCAGACTGGTTGGAGAAATCTGCTCCGAGTCACAGCAATGACGATGACATAGATATGATGGAAGATTTTTATCTCCCCCTTCAAGTTGGGCATTCGCGTTCATCAAGTTCACACATGTCCGTCTCAAGTGCAAGTGCTCCACTTGCAATGACTCCTGGCGGAGGTTCTAAGGGCCTGTCAGATGAGGAACCACTGGCAGGAGGGATCAGTGATGACGCAGGTGAAGTGGGAGAACGTTTCGCATTGTCTGGTAGGAAGGCCGATGTCAAGGTGTTGGGATCAAGAGTGGGTCACAGTTATTCTTGCACAGCTGGATACACACAATTAACTGATGATTCTTTTCATACTGTTATCAGATTCGTTCGCTTGCTAAAATTGTCCCCACCACCTCTGTTCCTACCTTCATTGAGCCCAAAGCGAGTACACAAGTTGTCTCTTCCCGTGAAAGACAGGAGGATATTCGGATTACCCATTTGCCATCCCACCTTCATTACAAGTTCAACACTCATCAGGAAAAATGATTTTGGCCCTAGGTAGCCTTGGGTAATTTGTTAGTATCACATCACTACTCAGGACACCCCAGGACACCCCAGGGCACCTCAGGACACCTCAGGACATCCTAGAGCAGCACAGGTAAAATTTTGAGTGTCACCCATTTTCTCAGGACACCTTTAGTGTATCCTGGTGCATTGACCATCTGGACCAAATCACATCAGGAGGCCCTGGGAGTCCCTTAGAATTTATGAATTTTGCTAGAAAATCTTTAACCGCTGCGTCCAAAAAAGTATTTTGCAGTTTTCTCAATAAGGAGAGCTGCTATTAATATAATTTAAACATATTCAGGGTCCTAAAACAATTCTCTACCATCTTTAAAAAATTTCCTTTTTTGGAATTTATGTAATCTACCCTGACCCAGCACCATATGCTTGAAATCATGCTTATCTGTGATCATGTGACCAATGGTCTGTGCGCCATCCAAAAGATATATAAACCACCCACAATTTTGTTTTCTTATTTCCTACTTCCCCAGTATTATACTAGTATATTTATGTATCACTATTTTATTATTATTTTATTACTAGTATATATGATGTTTAGAATAATTGAATATAATTTTATTATTATTATTATTCTGTTGTGTGAGACCACTCAAATATCTGGTTTATATATGTTTTCTAGCATCAGATCCAAAGGGACTAAGGCTGCCTCAGGTTGCTCTCAGGTTGCCTCAGGATGCTCTCAGGTTGCCTCAGGTTGCCTCAGGACGCTCTCAGGTTGCCTCAGGTTGCCCCAGGACAGCCTAAGACTTTTCATACATAGGTAACTTGCACCCCAGGGCGACCTCTTGACCTGAGCGCCCTGAGCTGCCTGGGGCACCCCAGGACATTTCAGGACAGCCTAGGGCAGAAGTCATTTTTCCTGATGCCTCACTTCACACCACGTCTGATTGAGGCTTTTGGATGCGCACCTCCCTGGGAGCAGCCCACTGATGACGAATTCATAGCTCTATGGGCTGAGGTGTTCCCTCAAGAACCGGCGCTCAATTTCAGCATCCGATTAGGTATCATCGTCAAGAAATTGGTGAGTATGTTTTGGCCACTATGTATTGATGCTCATGGCAATCACAGATCAAAGATCGCCTTGCTGCATGGAGGAATAAATTTGGTTCATCGGTGCTTGCAATGCTTCGCCAAGTTCACTTTCCATTGCTACCAAATAACTCAAGGGACTCGCGTGCCGAATGGTGCACTTGGGCAATCTCTCGCACTGACTTTGACCAACCGTTCTATTATCGTGAATACGAAGAGAATGAAGGGGGAAAAAAGTCTTCGGTGAGTACTTACTATGTTCCAGTCATGTTTGAATAGGGTTCCTAGTCTCATACAATGCTTTTTGAAGGGCATTTTTCAACTACCACTGATCACCTCCATCCTTGGTACCCACATGTCGAGCATTTCTGTCATCAACCCACTCTCGCGTTCAGAGAAGCGGCCTGTGGGTGCACTGATCCACAGTATCCAAGCGGTGAGCTTAATGAACCTGATGTTTCATGTATTTAGGCTAAGCGGGCAATCAGCTGGTGGACGAGCGGTGAGGAACATCGACCAATCCGTCCCTACAGTGACTACTCGAAGGCCAACTGGGGTGATCACACGGAAACCCGGGAAGGAAGAATTGTGCAAATCAAGACAACCTCCAACCTTGTGCACCTCGTCTCGCAGCTGAAGGAGAAGCAGTGGAAGAAAATCCTCGACGCAGCTACCCAGGCCTCAAAGATAAGGAAGGAAACTGTCGCACCACAGGTGACAGCCGGCACACCTGAACCAGAACCGGAATTCCACCTTGTGGATGATGATAGTGACCTTGAAGACGAAGATTAGGTATCTCAATAGTAGTATACCCACAAAAACATCTGTATCCTGATATATCCTACGAAATTTTTACATTTTCTTGAACTTTGCACCACTTCTAATCCCCTTTGAGGACGCTTTGACGAGAGCTTTTGGTCAATTATAAAAGGTGAATCCCCTTTGAAAGTGCTTTAAAAGTAAACACACCTAGCTTGAAAAAGCGGCTGCCGCTTTTCAACTTTGACCGCTTTTTCCACTTTTAAAAGTGGAAAAAGCGGTCAAAAGCCAATATGCTATTTTACTGATGTATGCAACCTTATATTGCCTACTGGGGCATTTTTTGGACGCTTTTCTTCGTCTTTGTCAATGGCTATGCTGTGTTCTGGGATTTCAACACTTCAGAGTTCCTTGTAGCCTGTATGTACACTCTTATCAACGATGTCTCTCTTCACGGCTGACTTTCGGAATTGCCTTTGTTATCCCAATATTTGTGGTCTTTTACCTTGGATACAAAATTTTCATGCGCACCAAAATCTGGAAACCCTCCGAAATGGACTTTGTCACTGTTAGTCCCAGATGACGAGCATAACCACGAGCTACCAATTGATGATCTGCTTTCCTTTTTTACAGGGTATTCCTACTCCAGAGGAAACCGAATTACCAGAGCAACCACCGAAGCATTTTGGAGAGCACATTGCAGCCATCCTTTTCTGAGCAATAACTATTACATGGATATCATGCATATGTTATTTGGACGTCTTATTTCCCTTAGTGGTATAAGACATCATCCTTAGTGATGTGCTGGCTTAGCTTTGGCCTGGCAAAAGTGAAGCCAAAGCCAGGCCATGGCTTCTGGTCAAAATTTGGCTTCATGTTGGCTTTGGCTTAACTATCCAATAAGACAATTAGAATTCAAATTCAAATTATATTATCTCTATATCAGAATCATTGTCATGTACAAGCTGATCCCAGGAAAATTCATCCATGTCATCAACTACTTATTGGAATTCCGGAGTTTGTGCAAGCATGCACAATGTGCCACTGAGATTTCCATATTCAGTTATCTTATTGTTTCTTTGTAGTTTACTCCTTTTGTCCTATTGGGTATATAAAGTAGGTAGATTTTATTGTAACTACCCATCCATTTGCCTCATGAGCTCACCGAGGTCAAACGTGAAATCATATCTCACTACATCAGTAAATTCAGGTTTTCAGGGTCAAAAAATGGCACTATGGGAAACTGCCAAGAGCTGTCAAGCACTATATAGAGTCCCATAGCAACCTATAGTGACATAGCAAAGGGTCTTTGATTGACAGCGCTAGATAGTGCTCCATAGCACCCATAGCAAAACCCAAACTTACTGATGTACAGACTTTTGATGTGCTGATTGCTAAGCTTATTTCAATACTACTACACCTGAGTCAGAGTTTTATTTCTGCATGAATTATCCAGTAAGATCTCAGTTAGTGTTTGAAAGTCTGCCACTGCCATCTGGTCTTTTGCCTTTTTTGGCAACTTTTTGAGCTAGAGCATTGCCATAAAAATTCCCCACCATAATTAGGGGTTTAGAACGCAAAATTTCAGGGTTGGTCTGGTCTTTTTTCTGTTAATTAACCAGAAAAATTTCCCTTTTTGGGCACCCTAGTTTCATTGGAGAATTTCAAGGATAACATGCCAGCTGCAAAATTGCCAAAAAAGGCAAAAGACCAGACTTTCAAACACTAAGATTCTCAGTAGCATCCATTTCAAGCGCTTCCTCTGTGGATGTTAAAACCTCACAAAAAATAAGCTCTTTATGATATAAACACTTCAGACATTGCAAGGCCTCAATGATATCTTCCTTGAGCCTGTTGCAGTGCTTGCTAATAGTGATGCCAGCTGGAGAAAAGGATTGCTTGCTAGATACTGATGATGCCATAATTGCATGCAAGTGATGCCCATGTAGGATACCATTCTTTTGAGCTCAGTCTTTAAATTTGAACAACAAATGACTGTCTAGAATTAGATATATCAATCTAAATTCTTTGAAGTCATAACACTTTGAGAAGTTTAAGAACTTCTTCTTCCAAATCCAATCCCAATACTTTTGGAAATGAGATTTTCCTTCCAGGATGTAAAACTATAAGAAAATATCAATTAATCACTTAAGAAACTAAGTTAGAAGTAATGAGACATTTAATGAACCCATAGCAAGAATGAAGGCATCAGATTCAGCTGTTTTTTGATAATAATCATTGAGATTTTGAGTTGCTGCCTCAAGTGCCTCCTGTTAGGGGAGACCAACTATACCATAGAACAGTACTATGACTTAGAGAAGATGGGAGTTGCTAGTAACCAAGTTTAATACAAAGGTGTCGTCTACGGATGACACCTATTACCCTATATACAGAAGGCCCCAGGTAACTACCCCAGGACCTGATAACAATCATATAGTAAATATAGACCTAGAGGACATGTTCTATAAGGAACATGTGATAACTATCTACCCAGAGACGCACATGTGTACACTACTAAGGAATGTTTGTTAGTACTACTAGTAACTGTTCATAATACCATACTAGCAGGAGGTTGTGATAGAGTGAGTAAGTGTATGGGTGTACCTATGTAGTGTTCTATAACACCTCCTTAAATGGTGCATACTTTGCCTTTCTGTCCTCTTGCTCCAAGTGGCATGAAGGGCTTCAATAGCAGGTAGAGCAGTGTGTAATGAGGGCATTTTCACAGCTGAAAATGTCTGCTGAGCCTTATCTGCATACTAGAAATATAATAATTAAAGTTAAAGCACAATAAGAGGTGTAGATATGTTTTTGATGTACCCCTAAGAGATCACAGAATAGACCAACTAAATCCCATGCATCATCACTTAATGTTAGTGCATCAATCTTCCTTCACTGTTCAACATTGTCTTGTAGACAAGTATGTTAACAGCCTAGTCAATACAAGGATTGTAGAGTTAATAAGACTTGGACATTATATAATTTAAGAAACTCACCTCACACTGTGACTCAGTTTGGTGGAGCATAATGTATGTTGAACTCTACTGTACTTTCATATCAAGGAGCTTGACTGGTTTCACATTTTTTTGTTCTTTCACATGTTTAAATAATTCCTTTTGTTGTGATGAGGAACAAGGCAGCATGCTCAGAGGCTGTAATATCCGATTTGTGAGTCTTTGACTCAATGCTGTTTGATGTATCTGAACAACCTTCCCCAAGTTTAGCAAGTGTGAGGAGGGAATTCTCCCTACCTCGAATTATTACCATTTTAATAATCTCAAATTCATTATATCACATGTTACATACACGGAATTTTGTACCGTGTTACATTTTCTAAATTTGTACATTTCCTATTTTATCAATTTCAAATCCATTCCCCCTTTGGAAATTACCCCGAAATTACATTCTTACATACAAATTTATCTCTCCGTTTTTACTCTCGGATCTTAGATTCCCATATATCCATTTTCAAAACATAGTACTATACTACTACTACAAACTAAAGGTATAAAAAGCTGTAGTTATATTGTAGTATAATAACATGGAAAAACGGAAGCACTTAAATAATAAACCAAAAAACAACAAATTGGATCACTCAAGTTGACGGAGTCAACTTCCCCCCCTATATACTCACACCCAGAAACTATTCCCCACAATTGGAGCCCACTGCAAGGGGGCAAGTTCCATATTTGGTTGTCAAGACAGCACAACAGCATCCATCATCTCAAAAGCCCACAGTCATTACTAGCCACATCTATCAACATCGATCTACGATCACATCACATCTGATCAGGAACACCCTTCGCATATCACATATCCAAATTTCACCAGCGTCAAGTTAAGCTTAGCAGCCCAATCATAGATCTCGTTTCACCCTTTCAGGGTCTGTATCGTCAAAGACATCCTCGCACATCACTATCTAACTATTGGACTTGGAATCCCCATCAATTAAACTCCCATTGATATTCGTCCACATACTGTCAACCCGAAATAGTTCACCAAAGCCATGGATTCATTTTTCAAAATGCTGTCTCGATATGATCCATCTGTGCCCAAATTTGACGGAAAACCATCATCGCTCATCCGATTTCTTGATGAAATTGCTCAACTAGGAACTCAACATGGTCTCAGCCAACAAGAGCTTATTATATGGACCATCCGTTATGCACCAGATGAAGAATACAAGTTATGGAGCATGCAGACATCAGTAAATATGAGTAATTGGGCAAATTTCAAGGCAGAACTCATTAATTTGTATCCTGGAGCTATAGACAGCTGGAAATACTTGATATCGGATCTCGAGAAACTTGTAGAAAATCAAGTACTCACATCAATTAGGAATCAAGACGAGTTTGGACAGTATTATTGGTCATTTTTACGTATTGCCATGTATCTTCAGTCAAAATCAAGACTCAGTAACCGAGAAGTTAGCAATTTTTTCCTTCGAGGCCTTCAGGCAAACCTCCAAGCTCAAGTACGACTTCAATTACGCATGAAAAACCTGTTCCATCACCCAGATGACCCCTGGCCACTCAAAGACATATATTCTGCATCAATTTTCATTCTCACATCGTCAACTATCACTGAATCTAGGCCCAAGATCAAAGTACAAGAAGATTCAATCAAATCCTCAACATCGCTACCTGTCCCATTGGATTCAACACTTGAAACATGTCCATCTACGAATTTAGCCACTACGCGCTTACCCCAGCTCATCACACCTGTGCCATTTCAATCCAAAACCTTTGATATAGTCAAGCCATCAATTAAAGAAATCATACCAGAGATTCTGAACGTCTGTGAATCCGAGCCAGAGACACATCCCAGCCCAATACACTCGAATAGTCAGCCATCCAGAGGTCCCAGCACCTATCCAACATTGCTAAATGAAAGCCTATGCTTATTTTCAATCACTAAGAGCTTGAAGACTCAACAAGCGAGCAATATCGGATTGATGATTAGTTCACCTCCACCGTTCCCCGAAATTTTGAATAACAAGTCAGATGTGGCCTCGTTGCCATGCCACACATCGTCAAGCCTCTCTCTGCCAACAACGCAGCAGAAATCATCAAGCAAACTCGCTACTGGTTCATTTCCGGAGATCACAAAGACCCAACAGGCCATTGACGGCCTTATCAAATCAAAGATCATTTTGTTGCTGCAAGACACCAAATTATCAAACAAACAATCTATTAGTACAGAAGTAGTACTCGATGCATCACCACCATTTACCAATCCCAAGGTCACACCCTCAAAAGATGCACCAAAAGAATTACCAAATGAATTATCGACTAGGCCTAGGCTTGTACGCCATCACGAAAAGATGGGCATGCTGAAGGGCAAATATAGTAATAGCAATGCCAGTAACACAGTTCGAAATCGTCTCGAAGCATCTCCATTCACTACCCCTCATCATAAGTCGCCCCAGACAATGCAGACATCTACCATTTATCTGAAATCACATGAAACTGCTGCACACCATATGAAACAAATCAAATACATACCAAATTCCTGGATCACATGCCATTTCCAGTACCACCGAGCCCACGTCAGGTAATAACAACAAGTCCCAGCAAGTCTACTAGTACCCAGCCAATGTGCAAAAATCCCCCATGTATTCAACATTGCATGGATGGAACAGAACCAGAACAAGTAATGGAAAGGACTATGGCCTCAGTGTATGTGCTGTGCCGCCCAACTCCTATAGTGTCCTGATTTTGGAACTGGAAGAGAAAGGAATAAGATGGAAGCCTCAGAGACTTAGAGGACAAACAAGAGGAGGAAACTAAGTTGATAATTGAAACTGAGGAATACATACAAGCTTCGAGTACTTAAATAATAAAAGGAATAGCAACTGAAATATAAAAGATAAATATAAAGTGCTGTGTTCTTCTCCTGGAAGGTCCTGCATTCTTGGGTGAATAATCTGTAGCAGGTGTGCTAACTGATAGTGGGAAAGTGATGACAAAGAAATAGTCATTATGGTGATGATGAGGGAAATGTTTGGAGTAATGTTGGAAGAGCTGGAATGATACAGAGAAGTCTTGGAGTTGGATGAAGAAAGAGTAATTCCGGAAGTAAAGGAAAGCACTGGTATGGAGTACAGACTACTGGAGACAACTCCAATGGAGCTGGTGATATGATTTAAATCTGCATAAGCATGGTTTTTGCAATTTTTATCTATTATTTCAGCATAAATATTAATTAATGCACCAATAACTGGCTAATACAGCTGATAATAAACAAGGGAATCAGAGTTGTCTACCCTACAACTGCTGATGAGACCTATTACTGTGTGACTTAAATGCATATAGTTAATAAGTGTGGTCAATAGACTATCATTTGTTACACTACAAATTGCATGTCTGGATTAAAACCAATAAATCCATGAATATCCTTATAGACTTGGCACAGGAAAAGTTAAATAAACAATATTGGGTTAGCAATGTCATGGGGTGTGATTGTGGAGCAACAGAATATTATTAATAAATATTCAGGGGAAGGTTGGTGCCCTAGCAACAGTGGAAGCAGAATAACCAAGATAGTGGAACCATGTGATTGTGTGGGAATCATGATGATTAAGGATAGGGGGAGTGCTGAACAATCATAAAGATTGTTTCCAGGCACAATAGGCACAGTTATCATCAAGAGGGGTGGAAACTACCTAAAATTAGTAACATGGGGCTAAAAATAGACAACCCCTATATTTTCAGGAACAATGAGTGCACATGGTGCCAGAACCAAAGTAAGGGTACCAGGAACCAGTATATCTATTTTTGGACATTATCTATTTTTAAATATCTCAAATGTATAAAATACCTCCCAGGGTTTGTAAATAGTCAGAAAATTGGATTCTTTCTTTCCCCCCTCATTTGCAACCTAGTACAGCTCACTGTCTTAGACATTGAGCAAGAACACTTGTCTTTGAGATTTGGGTATTGAATACAGATCAGTTTCTCAGAGTGTTGGACTTGTTATAACAATTGTTGAATTGTTGTAAAAGTTGTGATTGTGTTAAAGTCATAGCAGAAGCAAGGAGTCTTCTAGTGTATGCAAATTTTTTGAAGTTGTAATAAAGTCTTGGACTTTTGTGTACACAAGTTAAATCAATCAGTAAAGTCTTAGGAATTCTTTGACTGATTGTTGGTGCAAGCCATAAATTGCAAGACTACTTAAAAGTTTGATCATCCTTCAATTGATCCAAATCATTGTTGTTATTGTGTGTACTAGTTGAAGTGAAATTCAAAGTTTTGGAAAGGTTATACTTTCTAGAAAACCCAACTTGCATTATAAGATTGTATAAAGTATTGATTGAGTTATTGTTTTGAGTAGAGATTTTATAATCTTGAAAATACACTTTTTCTCAACAACCTCTGTGCAGTTACATTACTGGACCGGAGTAATGTATAATGGAATATGACACAGAGCACCTAAGTGAGACATCAAATTTTTCTTTATTATCTGCAAAATTGTTACATTCTGTTATACATTACTCTGGTCCGGTATAAATTGTTGTTTGTGTTGTTATTGTTGTGCAGCAAACTAGTTGCTTGTATGCGCAGAGCTGGTCGTGGTTATCTTACTAGCTTACCTTTGGTATGTAGAGTGTGCTACTAACTAGGTACTTAGATGTATATCCAAGTGAAGTATATTAGCGGTTGTATCTACTGCTTATATACTATTGTAGATGGTCTGTGTGCATGCCTACAACACAGCCCCTAGAAGCTACCTGGGGTAGCATATGCGTGATAAGGATCGCACATGTGTGATGGCTATCACATGTTGGTCTGGTGGTACGGACATCTACACTACGAGTATCTACTTGTATCTAATCTAATCTAGTAGATAAGATAACTACTCATTTAACAGTTATAAAACACCAACCAGAGGGAACTGGACCAGACTTTAGGTCAGAATATCCCCCTGTGTTCATTTAGGGAAGGTATAACCAGAGACTAGCAAGCACACTTGGTTAGAAGAGAGTAGAGGAGGATGAGGATGAAGATCTTGGAAGGTGACTGAGGTAGAGGACAAGGATGAGGATGGGTAAGAAAGAGTCTTCAGTAAGACTATAGCAGTAGACAGTATAGGACAGTAACAGATAAAAGGCTGAAAAAGCGAACTTGAGGGAGGAATTCACTGGAACTCCACTGAGATGATGACTGTAGGGGACTAAGAATGAATTGGGAGAAACTACCTATCCTGGTACAAAAGAGCAGTATTTATACCCTAAGGATGAGGCTATGTAGAACAATAAAAAGAAAGAAGTATGCACTGTCAAAGGGAGAATGATGAAGAGAGGACAGCTGTGAGAAGAAAAGAACAATGGAAAAGAAGAAGGAACAATAAAAAAATCTGTAAAGTGTCAAAGTGTGAGAGAAAAGAAAAGAAGGCAGTGTACATAGTCCAATAGCAAAAATATATCAACTCCATAGGTGTGTGGTCATGTCAAAAATGTGAAAGGTCCTGAGTCAACACTTGAAAGGCACAGCCTTGTTCCCCAGAAAATACTACTTGCCCATGATCCCATGTCATGCAGCCTTGATAACACTTGACACACTGTGAGAATAATCCTCTGCTGCTGATTCATCTGCAATTCCTGCTTAGTTGTGATCCTCCTGGACTTCCTAAGTTGTCATAGAGAGGGTGGGAAGGCTTCAGGTACCACGTGAATGATGGTTTTGGCAGTGAATGATAAGATAAGAGGTAGATAATTGAGGATAGGGGACTGAGTGTGATCCAGGAGCAAGGTATGGCAAGGTAGATAGCTGAGGGGAAGACTTGTGGGTCCATAGCCACAACAACAATGACAAAGCCTTTTACATAATGGGAGATGTAGCTGATGCATCCATAAATGGGCTGTTCTTGAAATGATGGGCCAAAGATACAATCAAACGCTATCACGCACCAATACTGATTGGTAGTGTGAGAAGAAAGCTTAAAATTTGCCATCACAAAAATAAGCAGACTTTGAATTCACTCACCTATTTTGGAAGCAGCCCTGAATTGCATTCCTGGTCAATAAAATCATTCATTCAACATTATCATCCTCATTGCTCATCATATCCTCAATGTCTGTCACCATGCTCTCCATTGTTTACACTATCAATATGCTCCTAAGCATCTACCATCCATTTGTTCCTTGGCTAGCGATCCAGCAAAGCGATCAATCTACTATTCGCATTGGTCATCGGTGTTAGGGGACACCCGACTTCAACCCAAACCTCAACCTCAGAATCATACACCCCACCTTTCCAACAACCTCCAACCTTCCGTCCAACTCCACTTCCATCACCGCTTTACTCCAGAACCCCATAGTTCCGCTGATGAACATGGCTATGCTCTACCAACTGGAATTGCCCTTTTGTCGCCATGTCGCCCCTCTAGTCGCTATGTCACCCCTCTCATCGCTACGTCGCCCCTCTCGTCGCTACGTCACCCCTCTCATCGCCATGTCGCCCCTCTAGTCGCCATATCGCCCCTCTCATTGCCACATTGCCCTTGTCACTATGTCACACCTTTCAGTCCTACATCACCCCTCTTGTTGCTACATCGCCCTTTCCACCCTGTTCACCATCTTCATCATTACCTATTTTCCTAAAAGTCGCCCATGCTGCGCATCACTTTGCTTCTTTTGATTTCCTATCATTCCTACTTTTATGCATCCCCTCACCGTGCCAAAATCATGTTCACATCATTTTACTGTTACCTAGCTACCAGTTATTCTCCATGCTCCTTTTATCTTATGGTGCGACTTTTTGTATTTTCTCACTTAACTCCTTAGGCTTTTTGATGCTATTTACTCCACACACCTTGTGCTTCATTTCCCCATTTATTCTAATCACCTCTACTATAAAAAACCCATGTAACTTAGTTACAGAACAATAAGAAAGTATTCGCCTCTCTCCCCAGAGTATAGAATTAAGTCTTGTCATCGTCTCTCTCGTCGTTTGCCTTCGTTTCATTTGTGTTTTACTGCGAGTCGCCCATACAGCGACTATACTTCGTCACTGCGTCGCCCCTTCGTCACTGTGTCTCCCCTTCATCACTGCGTCTCCCCTTCGTCACTGCGTCTCCCCTTTGTCACTGCGTCTCCCCTTCATCACCGCATCTCCCCTTCGTCACTGCGTCTCCCCTTCATCACTGCGTCGCCACTTCGTTACTTCGTCGCCCTTTCGTCATTACATCGCTCCTCATTTTGCTCGTCTCATATCCCGTCGCCCTACCTTAGTTGGAACCTTTCTGCATACACTTGACTCAGTGTTTAGGCCACCGAAGCCCCGAGCCGCATCACACCTCAGTTAGTACAGCACCTAGCGTACTGACAGTGTATCACCGCTCCGACTCCGATCCTCCGTTTCACTCTGTCTTTTATTTCTATTTTTCACATCACACCACTTCTTATTTAATTAATTAATTATTATTGTATCATTCCTTTATTTATTTTATATCTCCGTTATGTCCATATTAGTACTTAAACACCCCCAGCCTAGCAGGGATCCCCATCCTTTCCTCTTTGGATCCCCTGCTAGGTAAGTCATTTGTAGATATCTTTTCTGAAATATTATTAACTTTGGATCCCCTGCTAGCTTGACTAAGTCAGCGTCGCAGTTGCCCTAACAATTGGCTCATGTTCGATCATATCTTTGGTCCATCATTTCAAGAACGGCCTCTTTATGGATGCATCAGCTACATCTCCCATTATGTCAGAGGCTTTGTCATTGTTGTTGTGGCTATGGACCCACAAGTTTTCACTTCAGCCATCTATCTTGCCATCCCTCGCTCTTGGATCACACTCAGTCCCCTATCCTCAATTATCTACCTCTTATCTTATTGTTCACTACCAAAGCCATCATTCACATGGTACCTTCCCACCCTCTTTATGACAATTTAGGAAGTCCAGGAGGATCATGACTAAGCAGGAATTGCAGATGAATCAGCAGCAGAGGATTATTCTCACAGTGTGTCAAGTGTTACATCAGGAAAAACACTTTTGCCCTAGGACACTCTAAGGACACTCTAAAATACTCTAGGACACCCCTAGAGCTCTTAGAGCTCCAAGAGTGCTCTAAGAAGGTATTATTCCAATGTCTTTTTTTTTTGAAAACTCAGAGGTCCTAGGTATGTCCTGGGTATGTCCTGGGGCAACCTAAGAGTGTCCTGAGGCAACCTGAGAGCATCCCTGAGGCAGCCTTAGTCCCTTTGGATCTGATGCTAGAGCATATATAAACCAGATATTTAAATAGTCTCACACAACAGAATAATAATAATATAATAAAATCATATTCAATTCATATATACTAGTAATAAAATAATAATAAAATAGTGATACAAAGTTATATACTAGTACTATAATACTGGGGGAAGTAGGAAATAAGAAAACAAAATTGTGGGTGGTTTATATATCTTTTGGATGGCGCACAGACCATTGGTCACATGATCACAGATAAGCATGATTTCGAGCATATGGTCAGGGTAGATTACATAAAATTCCAAAAAAGGAAATTTTTTAAAGGTGGTAGAGAATTGTTTTAGGACCCTGAATATGTTTAAATTATATTAATAGCAGCTCTCCTTATTGAGAAAATTGCAAAATCCTTTTCTGGACACGGCGGTTGAATATTGTCTAGCAAATAAATCTAAGGGACTCCCAGGGCCTCCTGATGTGATTTAATCCAGATGGTCAATGCACCAGGATACACTAAAGGTGTCCTGAGCAAATGTGTGAGACTCAAAATTTTATCTATGCTGTCCTAGGTTGTCCTGAGGTGTCCTTGGATAGCATCAGAAAAAACACTGTAGCTCTAAGACACTCTAGCTACTCTGGGAGTCTCTCAGGCCAAGCTCAAAAAAATAAATATGTTTCAAATGCATTTTTTAATGATTTGTAGACTTAAATTTTTGAGGTTGCTCTGAGAGACTCTTAGAGCCAAAGTGTTTTTCCTGATGTATCAAGGCTGCATGACATGGGATCATGGGCAAGTAGTATTTTCTGGGGAACAAGGCTGTGCCTTTCAAGTGTTGACTCAGGACCTTTCACATTTTTGACATGACCACACACCTATGGAGTTGATATATTTTTGCTATTGGACTTATGTACACTGCCTTCTCTTCTTTTCTCTCACACTTTGACACTTTACAGATTTTTTTTTATTGTTCCTTCTTCTTTTCCATTGTTCTTTTCTTCTCACAGCTGTCCTCTCTTTATCTTTCTTCCTTTGACAGCACGTACTTCTTTCCTTGTTATTGTTCTACATAGCCTCATCCTTAGGGTATAAATACTGCTCTTTTGTACCAGGATAGGTAGTTCACCTCAATTCATTTTTACTCCCCAACAGTCATCTTCTCAGTGGAATTCCAGTGAATTCCTCCCTCTAAGTTCGCTTTTTCAGTCCCTTACTGTCACTGTCCTCTACTGTCAACCGCTATAGTCTCACCAAAGACTCTTTCTTTTTCATCCTCATCCTCTTCCTTACTCTTGTGCCTCAACCACCTTTCAAGTGTGTTATAAGTCAAGGTTACACCTTCCCTAAATGAACAACAGGGAGTCTCTTGACCTAAAGACTGGTCCACTCTCTCTGGTTAGTGTTATAACAACACAAACAATGATTTATAACGTGAGCTGATGACCAATGTGAATAGTGGATTGATCGCTTTGTTGAATAGCTAGCCAAGGAACAAAAGGATGGTAGATGTTTAGGAGCATGTTGATAGTGTAAATGATAGATAGCATAGTGTGAGACATTGAGAATATGATGAGCAATGAGGATGATAATGTTGAACAAATGATTTGTTGACCAGGAATGTGATTCAGGGCTGCTTCCAAAAGAGGTAAGTGAATTCAAAGTCCGCTTATTTTCATGATGGCAACTTTTAAGCTTTGTACCCACACTACCAATCAGTATTGGTGTGTGATAATGTGTCTGGTTCCTGGCCCTGGCATAGCACAAATTCCCTTTGCCATGGTAAGTCCTTCCTTGTTTCCCCCTCTTATCTTGGTTGTACTGATGTTTCTTCTACCAGTTGTAACTTGTTGGCTTGCTTTTGTCCAATTTTCCGGAACAGGTAAGATTGCTCTCTGTGTCCTTGCTCTTGGTGCTCTCGTTTGTGATGTGCTCATTATTGGTGTGTTCACCTGCAGTATTCTCACTCTTGGTGCATTCACTCACAGTACTCTCATTCTCACTTTTTGGTGTTCTCACTTTGAGCACTCTCACTTTAGGTGCACTTGCTTTCACTGTTCTCACTTTCAGTGCTGTGTTTCAATGCACTGATAGTGGTGGCTACGTGCTGGAGAGTCATTTATGTTTTGGTGAGAGGACAAGAGGCATGGGGACAGCTCAGTCACTCCTTAATGATCATTTGGCACTCCTGACAGGTGGCTGTGGCTGTTACGAACTTTTTCTTTTTATTTATCTCCACCGAACACATGCCCGTTTCATCTACATGCACCTTCACTTCTTCTTTTCATCTCCGTCCCCACATGCTTACCTCCCCTCTTTCATTGTTTTGTCTATTTATACATATGCATACCTTCCTACCATGCACCTGTTTCATCATATACACAACTCTCTTTCTTCACTATAAAAACAGTATTTACTACTCGATGTAACCTTAGCTAATTCTTGAGAATCTAACTTGGTTACTTTGCTCTTGAACTTCCTCAAACTCCTAAGACTCTACTTCGAGAACAACTCTCTTAGTATTCTTCTGAGCTCTTATTACGATGAATTGATCTTTAAACGACTGTCTACAATCAGAATCCTCTGAATCGTTTGAAGTCGTAACAGTGGCTTTGGAATGATGGGGGTGGGTGGGTGGGTGGGTGGTTCACCTTGATGATGTGTGGTTTGTGGTGGTGTGTGGCTTCCGATGGGTTTATGGGTATGGAATCCATTGACTAGGTTCACAATGGTGGTGGGCTCCAGATGTAATATAGATTAAGGGTGCAGGTTCAAATGCCACAAATATCAAGGGGGATAACTGGGTAAAGAATAATGATATTCTCTGTACATTTCTACTGTATTTCTACTACTTCAAACAATGTAAGCCACATACAGAGGGCCACTCACGAGATACCAAAATGAGAAGTCCTTCTGACCTGTGTCATGTGATGCTGTTTTTAATCTGTGCATAGGAATTCTCTATTCCTTACAATTACATACTCCAACAGGTAACTATCAATAGAGAAATTAAATATAGATGGCAAACATTTGTAACTGTGGATCAAATGTGTGTGTAAAAAAAGAAGAGGTGGTGGATGTGTACACTAAGAAGGTAAATAAGTGGCATAGCTAAGGCATTCCCTGACACTTCACTGGTCCCAATTCAAAGCACTACATGTAGAGTAAAAAGACCAAGAAAATGGAAGTGGATCTAAGAACATAATGAGAGGTGGCAAAAAAGATTGACAAGTGACAACAATAAGGGAATGGAAAATAATTGTCTTGTGGTAACAATCAGTCAGGCTTGATGAGAAGTTTACAATTTTAATCCAGAAACTATATTTGAGAACAAAAGTTGAAAGTTGAGCAATGAAGGAAAAATGCTTGGTAAAATTTAAGAATCACACATACCTCTAAAACTAAAACCTCTCCTGATGTATATCCAAGGCATATCTTAGACAAATGTTGACTGATAGTTTTTGGTTTGCAGAAAGAAGGTGGAACCCAGATTCTCTGAAGGTTTTTGGTGTGAAATATGGTGTTTTCAGATATTACAAGGAAAGATGGCTGGGATGAGAGATGAATGTGGCCATAAGAATCTCTCCAGGTAAAAACACCATCAGGAAGTGGCATTACAACATGTAATTGAGTATTATCAGATGAAGATGGAACAGAGGTATATTCTTTTAGCTCTGATTCACACTCACCTGTGGCTGTATTCCATATCCATGCAGTGTCATCAGAAGATACAGACACAATATGCATACCATCAGAAGAGAAGACAGCAGATTGGACCTGGGATGAATGTCCTTTTAGCTCTGCTTCACACTCTCCTGTGGCTGTATTCCAGATCTGTACTGCATGATCATAGGGTGGAGACACAAAATGCATACTATCAGGAGAGAAGACAGCAGAAAATTCACTGGGTGAATCTACTTTCAGCTCTGCTTCACACTCTCCTGTGGCTGTATTCCAGATCCGTGCAGTGTAATCATAAGCTGCAGACACAATATGCATGCCATCAGGAGAGAAGGCAGCAGAAATAACTGCATATGAATGTCCTTCTAGCTCTGCTTCACACTCTCCTGTGGCTGTATTCCAGATCCGT